>CM033717.1:20188108-20479013 GCA_019671005.1 Hibiscus mutabilis | reverse complement strand
GTAGTTTCAACATGTTGATCACACCGCTTCTTTTCTGCTCAATTGTCCACCCTATTGCTGTAACTTAGAAGAAATAATTACAAGTGTAATGTATTATCACCCTAAGTATACATATTTCATTTGCTCGCAATTGTTTCAACTCAAGAATTGGTGGATTTTCGATAGAGGGTTTTTCGATCTTACCTTCCTTACCCGAGTAGTCCAGGTGGTTCAAAGTATGTACCGGGTCGATTGACTAGCCAATTTGCCTCTTCCGGCTGTTCCTCATCGACCGGTTCTTCATACTCCTCGTGTTCCTCTTGATCGGCAATGTAGTTGCCGAGGCAACTAAATTCCTCATCGGTTAAACTCGCCGTGGCATGAAGTAGTTGGCATTCTTCGGATCATCGGCATGCCTTAGTGTTTGGAACACATTTAGTTTTACCTGCTGGTCATTCACCCTCATTGTGAGTTCTCCTTTTCAACATCAATCAAAGTTCTCCCCGCCGCTAGGAATGGTCTTCCGAGAATGATAGGTGCATGCTCATCTCGCTTCACAATCTAAAACAATAAAGTCAGCGGAAAAATAAATTTATCAACTTTACCAAAGATGTCCTCGATTTTTCCCTCTGGATGCACATAGGATCTGGCTTACTAGTCAGTAGCATAATCATTGTAGGTCTTGCCTTCCCGATTCCTAGTTTCGAAAACCGATTTAGGCATCAAGTTTATGCTAGCCCCTAGGTCGCATAGTGCTTTCCCGACATAGTGATTTCCAATAGAACAGGTATTGTGAAACTTCCGGATCCTTCAACTTGGGCGGCATACGATTGTGCAACATTGCCATGCATCCTCCTGTTGCGGCAATTGTTTCAAACTCTCCTAGCCTTGTTCTCTTGGACACAATGTCTTTAAGAAACTTGGCATAGTTTGGCATTTGTTCAATTGCTTCCACCAATGGCAAGTTGATGTGGACTTGCTTTAGGATATCAAGAAACTTCTTGAATTGGTATTCTTGCTTTTGTCGCTTCAACCTTTGTGGGAATGGTGGTGGAAGTCGGATATCTTCGATCTTTTCATTGGTTTGAAACCTGATTGACGGCATTACAGGGACATCCGGAGTTGCCGATGTGTTACCAACTCGGGTTGCCGCGCGTGCTTATCGCAAGTTACCGAGGCGTCATTGGTTGCCGAGGCATGCTTATTGCCGGTTGCCGCAGCAATTCTTGGTTCAAAGATCCGAGACTTTGCCGCTAGGTTCATCTTGCTCTTTTTGTGGAGTTTTGTTTGACGAGCGGTTTGAACCTCTCTAAGTTGTTGGCCACTTCTGGTGGTGATTGCCTTACATTGCTCATGGCCGTTCCTCTTGCGACTTCAGTATCGCTAGGTAAACCTCCTTGTGGTCTAGTGTTCGATTTTGAGCAAATTGTCCGACTTGATTTTCCAATGATTTGATTGCCGCCTCTTGGTTTTGCAATCTCATCTCGGTCCTGTTAATAAAAGCATCATTCTTTTATGAAATTACTATTCTCAGCCATATAAGATTCAGTTTTCATCATAAAAGCATTTAGAGAATTTTCCAAAGAACTAGATGTCGCGGTTTGTTCTTGCGGCATCATCCGCTGCGTGGCATATTTTGCTGGAATCCCGATGCTTGTGCATTCTGATTGTTCGGTTTAGAGCATTGTTGGGATTACTCCATGAAATTTGGGTGCTTCTTCCAAGCTGGATTGTATGTATTTGACATCATGTTGTTGCCCCGATTGTAATTCCCCACATAGAAGCTGGATTCTGGATTCTGCATACATTCAGAAGAATTATGGTTATCACCACATAACTCACAAAAAGAATCCATTACCTTGACTTCATGTGTGTTGTTTGGTTTTTGCATGTTCTGGACCATCTTGGTTAAAGCGGCCAATTGTGCCGAAATGAATCGATGATCCTAGTTCATGTATTGTGGCTTGGCGTCTAACTCCTCCTCTTCTAGTAGATGGGAATTGATAATCATTCTTGGCCAGCCTGTTTAAAATTTGCATTGCTTCTTCCGGTGACTTATCTAGGAGTATGCCGTTTGCCGAGGCGTCTAGCATCATCCTTGTTGGTGTATTCACGGCATTGTAAAACATTGTCACTTGAGTCCACACCGGGAATCCGTGTAGAGGGCATTTATGTAGAAGTTCTCTATATCGCTCCCAAGCCTCGTACATGGATTCATCATCTGCCTGCCGAAAAGAAGTAATGTCGTTCTGAAGCTTATCGATTAAATTTGTAGGATTAAATCTAGCAAGGAAATCACGACAAAGATCAGTCCAAGATGCTATGGATCCGGCAGAATGCTATTTAGCCATGCTTTTCGCCCTATCCTCGGTGAATAGGGGAATAATCTTAATCGTAAGACATCGGGGGTGACTCCGTGTATCTTGAACGAGTTGCAAATCTCGAGAAAGATTTCAGATGTTGTCGTGCATCTTCGATTCTTTGAGCCGCCAAATTGACCTATTGTGTTGATCATATTAAACATTACGGTTTCAACTCAAAGTGGTCGGCTTCAATTTCGGTGCGACAACTCCCAGGTTAAGTCCATCAAGATCTTCTTCAAGATAGTCTCGAATAGTTCTGCATTTGAAGAAGAATCACTCCTCCTCCCGCTCGAACATCTTGATTAATATTGCCGTCTTGATTTGCCATTGCTTCTCTTATCCTTCGTCTAAGTCTTTGTAAGGTTCGTTCGATTTACGGATCAAAGGGATATTACGGTGAAGTCGGTCTCGCCCAGGTCATATACCAATGCAAAACCAAAGTTTGTTAGCCCTTTGAATTTTAAACAAGAAAAATAAAAAGAAAGTGCAAGAAAGTAAAAACAAAGTCGCTATTGCCAATCCCGACAACGGCGCCAAAAACTTGTTGCGCGTAATAAGTGCTACGCAATTGTGCAAGTATACACGCCGCAAGTTATAGTATAAAAGATATCGTCTCCACGAGGATTGGTGCCACTTCAAGAATCTAGTCTCTTGCACTTTGTAAAAAGTAAAAACACAAGTAAAGGATTATCAAGTTTAACTAATTACTAATCTAGAAAGCAATAAAATAAAATAAAAGATGAATTCGAATGAGAGAGATAGGCTAGGTTATCGTGAGTTGAGGTGTGATAGCCGATTGGATTGTCTTGGTAAAGAGTGCATGGGCAACTCGGTTGCCGTGGCGGCGACTTGTACAACGGGGTTGCCTTGGCAACTAATTGATGGTTGCTTGGGCGACTAGTTGGGCAACTACTTGGGCGATCGGGCAGCAACTTCAAGGTTCGGGCGGAGCGTTCTTCAATGGTTTCTTCTTATCCCTAAGTCAAAACTCTAGCTACTTGTGCATGCCTTGATAATACATCCTGCGTGAATCAAGGGTGAACAACAACCAATCTTGCGCTCCTCTTAGCCGTTGAAATCCTTAACTTATTCCTAAGCGGATTAATCTTCACCATCATTGGATTCCATAAAGATCATATTCATTCGTTTCTTGAATCTAACTCTCCCGATATTAGATAAATGGATGAAATCACGAGATCCTCTCCCAATTCACTCGCAAACAATAATAAGAATCAAGAATGAATAAACCTTGAAATAGAAAAGTGCAAACTCTTATTACCTAAACAAAAACCAATAGTTTCTCACAACCACAAAACACAATAACCATAGCCAAGTAAATTTAGTTCATGGCTAGGTTCCAAAGAAACACAAGATAATTAATCCCTAGCATGAACCCAATCGAACAAAGATGAAGGAAGAGGCTTGTCGAAATCCTCCTTGCCCTTGATGCTTGTCGAAAATTCTCTCCTCTTGCCCTACTTGGACTTGCCGAAATTTCCCTCTTGCTCTCTCCCTTGGAGTTGTCGAAATTAACTCTTGCTCTCTATAGGGCTAGGCCAAAGTCCTTCTTTGAGGAGGAGTTTGAGTTGGAATTAAATTATCTTTAAAGAATATAATTCTTTATTATAATTTTATTCCTATTAGAACTTCTCCTATCCACTTGGAATTTAATTCTTCTTTAATCTCTGCATGGCAATCAAATTCCTTTGGGCTTGGACCTTGCTCCATGTCATCTTGGGCTTGTAAAATCATGAATTTCGACATCCATATTGCTTTTGGTCTTTGTCGACAAATGCCATGGCAACTGGCTCGGCGTCTCCTTCATGCACTGCCCTGGCAACTAGCTCGGCATATCCTTCATGCATTGCCCTGGCAACTAGCTCGGCATTGCTTTGGCAAGTGATCCTGCACATACACACAAAAACACACCAAAGCAGCATCTATTTCCACAAAAATCACCAAGTTATGTAATCAAGCTTAACGATTGAAGGAAACATGGATTAATGCATGAATGGCTAACTATGCAACTAATATGAGCCTAAGTCTAACAATAATATGAGTAAAAAGGGTAAGAAAAATAGTACTTTTGAACACTTATCAACTGCAACAAGCAAAGAATTTTCTATGACAATTTTGGATAATCTAGAGTTATATTGAATTTGTAGACATTGATATTAAACTGGAAAAAATAGGTTGAAAGACATATAGTTCATTATGAGGACTTCAAATGCTGGAATTTGAATACATCAGTTTAAAATTGCAGATTTTTTGTATACATTCTGTAATTTTAATGTCAATGATATCCTTTGAAGTATACCTCTACTTGTATTTAAATTGGGGAATTAGCCCATAATGTTCTTTTTTAGACTAAAATTGTGAGGTTAGGGTTTGTTCGAGAAGGACTCATTTCGATATTCAAATTAGTTTTTGAGAGCGAGCTATAGTAGGTCTAGATTAAACCATAGTGTGTTCGTATATGAATCGACTAATCATATAATTAACATTGGGTTATATTTTGATACACAAGCTGTGTAAAAAATACAAAATCCTTCTATAAAATTTAAAACATAAATCCCAAACCCTAACACTTTAAAGCATAAACCTTAAACTCTAAATTCTAACCATAAACCTTAAATATTAAACCTTACACACAAAAACCCTAAACCCTAACCTAAAACCCTAAATCTTACAATTGAAGGCTTATGCAAACTAAAGTTTACATAAGCTTGTGTATCAATGTATTTTCCATTAATATTTAGTTTTAATTAAGGAAAACACTTTGATATAGAAACAAGCCCTTCAATTTTAGAGTTTAGGGTTCTATATTAGGGTTTAGGGGTTTAGTGTGTAGAGTGTATAATTTAATGTTTATGGTTAGAATTTAGAGTTTAGGGTTTAGGGTTAAAGTTTTAGGATGCTAGGATTTGGGATTCAGGTTTTAAATTTTATAGAAGGGTTGTGTAACTTTTTTTACACAGCTTGTGTATCAAAATATAACCTTTTAATTAAACCATACATTTTTAAGTTGGGTGTTTGATCATTTAATATATTTAGTTTTAATTTGATTGTAAATATAGCAATTTTTTAACTTGTTTGTTTGTTGATTGTAGTTGAAGCTCAATAGCCAATTGGAGCTTCAAACTCAAAGGAGGAAGAGAAATTTAGTTTTAATTTGATTGTAAATATAGAAATTCTAATGGTTTTTGTAAGAAAATAGGTTTTCTTGTAGGCAAATATGTATGTACATAAATTCTTACCGAAACACGAGCTCCTTTTGGTTTTGGTGAACTCGAGTAAGGATTTCGGTACTTACCGTTTATGTAACAAAATATGTATAATGTGTAATAAGTTAGGTACCTACATAAATTCTCATGGTTTTTGCTAGAAAACAGGTTTTCTTGTAGGCAAATATGTATGTACATAAATTCTTACTGAAACTTGAGCTCCTTTTGGTTTTGGTGAACTCGGGTAAGAATTTCGGTACCTACCATTTTATCACCATTTATAGCCCAAAATATCAAACTTTTCAACACTGCCAAAATGGTTTCGAAACCAGAGTAGGGGGTTTCGATACCACTGACCCCAAAATATCAAACTTTTCAACACTGCCAAAATAGTTCCAAAACCAGAGTAGGTGGTTTCAATACCACTGACCCTGAAACGATGAAAAGGGCATTTTTCGCTTCATAAATTTAATGAAAACGTTGTAGTTTTTCTTACACTTAGTTGAGCTATTTTTGCTTTTGATGACCATGTGTAAAGATTTCGGTACCTACATTTTTCATTACATCT
This sequence comes from Hibiscus mutabilis, assembly GCA_019671005.1. Classification (NCBI taxonomy): domain Eukaryota; kingdom Viridiplantae; phylum Streptophyta; class Magnoliopsida; order Malvales; family Malvaceae; genus Hibiscus; species Hibiscus mutabilis. The sequence goes on along the minus strand of CM033717.1, from coordinate 20,472,879 downwards.
TATGTAATTAAGTACGTATAAAGCTTAGTACTTTACTAAAATTCTTACCAAGTGTGTGTAAGAAATTAGGTTTTCTTGTAAGCAACTATGTATGTACATAAATTCTTACACTTAGTTGAGCTACTTTTGCCTTTGGTGTCCAAGAGTAAAGAATTCGGTACCTACTTGTTTTATTACAACATTTGTAATAAGTTACGTATAAAGCCTAGTACTTTAGGTACCTACTGAAATTCTTACCAAGAGTGTAAGGAATTAGGTTTTCTTGTAGGCAACTATGTATATACATAAATTCTTACACTTAGTTGAGCTACTTTTGCCTTTGATGTCCAAGTGTAAAGAATTTAGTACCTACTTTTTTATTACAACATTTGTAATAAGTTACGTATAAAGCCTAGTACTTTATGTACCTACTGAAATTCTTACCAATAGTGTAAGGAAGTAGGTTTTCTTGTAGACAACTATGTATGTACATAAATTCTTACACTTAGTTGAGCTACTTTTGGCTTTGGTGTTCAAGTGTAAAGAATTTGGTACCTACTTCTTTCCTTACAAAAGTTGTAATAAGTTACGTATAAAGCTTAAAAATTTAGGTACCTACTAAAATTCTTACCAAGAGTGTAAGGAATTAGGTTTTCTTATAAGCAACTATGTATGTACATAAATTCTTACACTTAGTTGAGCTACTTTTGGCTTTGGTGTTCAAGTGTAAAGAATTCGGTACCTACTTCTTTCTTTATAAAAGTTGTAATAAGTTACGTATAAAGCTTAAGAGTTTAGGTATTTACTGAAATCCTTACCAAGAGTGTAAGGAATTAGGTTTTCTTGTAAGCAACTATGTATATATGTACATAATTTCTTACACTTAGTTGAGCTACTTTTGACTTTGGTGTTCAAGTGTAAAGAATTCGGTAACTACTTCTTTCATTACAAAAGTTGTAATAAGTTACGTATAAAGCTTAAGAATTTAGGTACCTACTGAAATCCTTACCAAGAGTGTAAGGAATTAGGTTTTCTTGTAAGCAACTATGTATGTACATAAATTCTTACATCGTAATTTTTTATGTATATACATAATTTCTTATAATTTCTGTAACCATTTATGTACATAACTCGTAAGGATTTATGTACAAACTTATAACTTAAAGAACAAGTCAGCCTTAAATTAGTCTCAATTTAGAGGTTTCACCCCTGGAATCTCCCAACATTTATAATGAGAGAAAAAAAAAAGGTAAGTGGAAGGGTTTTTGAGAACTTTTTCCTTATTATTTATTCATCATAGAAGATATTTTTATTATAACTTACTTGGTATTTGACCTTAGAATTCGTCATATACATTAAGTTTCACTAATATGTTCCTTTCAACCAATTAAATGATGTCACATATCTTTAAAATAAATCTCTCTTTGAATATGAAAAAAAATTATTTTATCCAATTAAGAGTTCTACAACTTATTTTTTTTATGTAATCTCAAATCTCTTATCTTTTCAATAATTTATGTAAATGATGATCCATCTCTGAATTCACGTTTCTAAACAATTCTCTGAAGTCATGAAAAAAGAAATAAACAAAAATTCGAAATTTCTTTTAGATTTTTTCTAATGATCACATCTCAACTTTAGAGTATTGTTCGAAAATGTGAGTTGAGAGATAAATTGTCAAATACAGAGAAAGATTACAACATGAGAGCTTTTGGATTGCAGAAATGAGTTGTAAATCCCTTAGCTGAGTGAAACAATTTCTTTTTCATGTTTAATAAAATTAAGTTGAGATTTTATTAAAATTCCAACCTCATATATTACATCAACAAAAAGTTTTATTTTTAAACTCACACGACATTAATTGATTGAAGCGGGCATGTTAGAAAATTAATGAAGTTAAATTTTTCATATTCATGTATGTAACAATTCTTAAGTTCAAATACTAAGTAGGTCAGGAAGAAATTCAAGTACAAAATAGGTCTATACAAAATTTCAGGTACTAACTAAATACTTGAAGATAAATTTAAAGGTCTATTTTAAATATGGGACATCTATTGATTGGGCCAGAAATGACATGCCAACAAATTTTTAATGAACTAAGAATTTGAATTAATATACGTAACAATTTTCAAGTTCAAATACTAGCAAGCAACCTAAAAGGAATTTAGATGTACAATGTATCTAAAAAAAATTCATGAGTCTAGTAGGTACCTAAGACCAAATTTAAGGGACGATAAGTATTAATCCTAAAAATTATAACAACTAATTCATTCAAAGGTTCCACAGTTGGATGAACAAGTTTTAGGATGCTACCAAATTGGTTAAAAAATCTTTTCAATTTAGTCGCATTTGTTAGAAAAAATTTCATTTAGTCACCTCATTGTTAAACCCCTAATCAATTTATCGTAATCGATTAGTTAACATGTTGGTTAACCGTACTCTAAAATAAAGAAAAAATTATTGGCTTATCAAATTATCTATTGAGCCTTGAAAACAATTCAACAAAATACAGAAACAAATCCACTATTTGTTTTACGTCAAGCAATACGTGGAGTAACTCCCGATATAGCAGTAAAAGCAAGACGTGTAGGCAAATCGACTCATCAAGTTCCCATTGAAATAGGATCCACACAAAGAAAAACACTTACCATTCGTTGGTTATTAAGGGCATCCTGAAAGCGTCCGAGTAAAAAACTTTCATTTAGTCACCTCATTGTTAAAACCCTAATGAGTCTAACTCAACATGATACTTCATTTTCAAGTGTCATTTCGACAATAAATAAATATCCTTCGTGTTATAATGACATGTGCCAACACTTAATTAATTAATAATAAAGTAAAATAACTTTAAATTTATATTTCTAACCCAAAAATAGAAATCATATATCCTTTTTGATGCTCGTTCTATGCCTCATCTTAAAATATTAGGTTTAGGGTTAAGTTTTAAGGCTATGGCTAATGTTTAGGGTTTAGGAAATTGAGCATTAGGTGTACTTTTTAAGGTGTAAAATTTAAGATTTATGATTTAAAGTTTAAAGTTAAAGCATAGAATATAACTTTTTGATGTTGGAGAATAAAAATTAACACCAAAAAAATAAAAGATTTTTGTTCCTAACCCAAAACCTTTCAGATACTCCTCAACGCACTATCATTTACATGACCCAATTTTTTTTTACAAAGTTAACTATAAATAGTTTTAAAGGTAAAAAAATAATTTTAAAAATACTTTTTAAATATTTTTAATTGAATTAATATTTTATTAACTCGTAATATTTACCCAACAAAACATTGTAATATAAAAAATATTAAGCTCAAAGTTTGGGCCTTAAAATCATTTTTTGGATAAACTTTCAGGGAAAAGAAAATTTAAATTATAAATTTCCCTTATCAGGAAAATAAAAAAAAACATTTTTTAAAAAGTTATTTGTTATATGACAATTATATAAAATTCATTTTTTACAATTTGTTTATTTCAAATTTAAATTATAAAATTTTTAAACACAAAACATTAAACCTTAAAATTAAAATTTACATATTTGTGTAAACTTTATAAATTTATATATCAAAATATTTATTTAAAAAAAACTTGTGGGGGTAAAACAGACATACAAACTAGAGAAAAAGTTGGTTCGCGTTACGTGGCAGCTAACTACTTCAAACAAACAAAAAATATATTAAAAAATTCAATAAAACACCATATTTATTGACGGTAAACGTCGGCCGTACCCGTATCTCGGCCGCCCCTTCCTCCGCCATGGCATCCCTAGCTTTGTTTTTCTTCTTAATAATATCCTCAGCCTTCCTATTCTCACACGCTAATAATCTTCAGCTTCAATCATCAATAACCCAAGATGAATCCTTTACCTCAATCCTCGTATCTCAAAACGGCCTTGATTTCGTCAAGGACTTGCTCGTCAACAAGGCCATCTCTTCCATCATCCCTTTGCAATTGCCCGCCACCATTGAAAAATCTGCCAGAATCCCATTTCTAGGCAATGTTAATATGGTTATCTCCAATGTTACTATTTACAAAATCGACGTTTTATCGTCTTATGTTAAGCCTGGGAATTCTGGGATTGCGATTGTTGCCTCGGGGACTACTTGTAACTTAACCATGAATTGGCATTATTCTTATAGTTCTTGGCTTGTCCCCTTCGAGATTTCTGATGGAGGAAGGGCTTCTGTTGAGGTATTCTTTTGTTTCTTCAATTAATTGATTTTTTTCAAAATGGTTCATAATTTTGTGAAAGATGCTGGTGACCAAGTTTAATGACCAAAAGGTATGAATTTCAGTTCAAAATTGTTTAATGTTTTCTACAGTTTCATTTTAGCTCTAGTCAGGCCAAACTGGAAAGGGGGTTTCTTTTAACTTTGTCTTTGCTCTTGGCTGGTTTGCGCACTTTGGCTTTTGGGTAAAATATCTGTTAGTCTTTGGCTTTTTTGTATGTTGGTTTCATTCCTTATGCTGGAAATGAGTTTTGTATTACATGTCTATTTGTTAATTCGTTTGTTTTACTTTGTTGACTTAGGATATTTGAAGTTAGGCTTCAATTACATGATGCTTTTGCCTTCAAATTTAATTTTACTTATATGCAGGGCAGTTCGTACAATGCAAGTATGGACTTTATGGTTTCTGCAGTGCATAACTCTTGGTTTCTTGTACTAGAATGCTTTGTCTGTCTGTAGCTGGATTTTCTACATATGGTTGTTGCTTAATGTGTTTCATTCATTGCTATCTTTTTTCACAAAAGCGGGTTGCTTGTTGATGGCAACCATGCATGGACTTCATGTACTAATTTCCCTCTTGGCTGTTTTGAATATATGCTTGTTTGCTCATTTTTAATATGTGCTTTTAACAAAGGGAATCTGATTAGTAATGCCTCTGCAATCTGCATAAGGTTGAAGGAATGGAGGTGGGGCTTACATTAGGCTTGGAGAATCATGACGGAACTTTGAAACTGTCCCTCATGGAGAGTGGTTGTTATGTGAAGGAAATCACCATAAAATTGGATGGAGGAGTTTCTTGGCTTTATCAAGGGTATGCTGGATTTATATCATCAATTGATTAACTTTGTCGTAGTTGTATTCATGGTTTGTTTTCTGGTGATGTAATCATTTTGTATTGTGGGCAGCTTTTAAAAGAACCGTTCTCCTGTATGGTTATATCATTATTAGGCTGCTTTTCCCTTTGATAATGAAAAAGGGTTATGGTGTTGATTTTACTATCTTCAAATTTATTCCTAGTGAAAATAATGACATCATCATTGCCTATGTACATTTTGTTTTTTTTCTTTGCACAGATGGATTAATGTTTTATTTTGTGGTGATTTGTTGCTATTGTTTTCATTTTTCAGGATGATTAATGCCTTTGAGGAGCAAATAGAATCTGCAGTGGAAAATGCTATTACCAATAAACTTAAAGATGGAATCTTAAAGCTTGATTCATTTCTGCAATCCCTTCCAAAGGAAATTCCTGTGGATGATAATGCTTCTTTGAATGTATCTTTCGTGGAAAATCCTATATTGAGCAATTCTTCCATTGAATTTGACATCAATGGGTTATTCACAGATATGAAAAAAGTTCCAGCAGTTTCTAAGAACTATCGGCAGACCCGGCAACCTTCAGTTTTCTGCACTGATCAGTCTAAAATGCTGGGAATTTCATTAGATGAAGCCGTGTTCAACTCTGCTTCAGCTTTATACTATGATGTGAGTTCAGAGTACTGCATAGAACTGTTGAATTATGGTCTTTAGGTCATTGAAATGGTAATACAATGGTGAATGACTATTTGAATGGAGTCAGTTCTGCTTTATCTTCATAAAAATTTGTAGTTAATATAGAAATTGAGTTATTAAGGAACATAGATTACACCAATATGAAGATAGACTTAATAATAATCCAGGTTATCGATTTCTGAGTTCTGATTGCTCTGAGGTGCCCACTTAGTGTAGCATCTCTTGTATATATACTGTTAGAATAAAGGTTTCTCTATGTGCAGGCTGAATTTATGGAATGGATTGTGGATGAAGTACCGGATAAGTCTCTTTTAAATACTGCTGGGTGGAGATTTATCGTTCCTCAACTGTACAAGAAATACCCAAATGATGATATGAATTTGAACATTTCTCTGTCTTCTCCGCCAGTCGTAAGGATTTCCGAGCACAAAATTGGTGCCACGGTTTATGCAGATGTGATAATTGACGTGGTTGAAGCTGATCAAGTGATACCAGTTGCCTGCATTTCATTGGTATGGAATTGCTTAATTATCACGTTGCACATATGTTTGCTTTCTTTGGTTTAATTAAAAACACCTCTCTCACCTCCCACCTCCCACCTCTACCTTTGAAGAAAATAAAAGAATACAAAAGAAAAACTGTGGCTCCTTGGTCTATTAATTTTATCTCCTTGGCCTAGCACTATTGATAGTCTTGTCATTTGTGCTTGATTTCACTAAGTTCAATTGTCATCCGGCACCCCGAAAATTGGTTAATCAATCATGACAACTGTGGCAGATATGTTCACCAAAATCAAGTTTCCTGGAGGGCAGCCCTGTGATCTATCTATAGTTATGGGATTTTTGAATCGATTTTATCATGGTTTTCCTCTTTCGACTTGAGAAATGATTTGTTGTGTGGTTATATTGATGTAAAAGAGCTTTCCTGTGAATTGGATTTAGATGGGAATCCATTGAAATTTTGCCGGACATATATAGGCGACTACTAACTTGTTGGTTTAGGTTATGACTCCTAAAATACTAGGTATGTTCCATTATTGTGTTTTCCTTCGCCTTCACATGTTTTTTTCTCTGGATTTTCTTATTCCAATGGATATGGATTTCAAAAGAGAAATTGCTTTCGAAGCATGATAATGAAATATTATGGCCCTTTCTTTGACCAATATTGTCACATTGGTTATGACAGGTGATCCGTGGCTCAGGTTCGGTTAAAATTGCGGGGAATAATCTCGGTGGCAGTGTGAAGCTAGATGACTTGGCAATGTCACTGAAGTGGAGCAAAATTGGCAATCTTCGAATGTATCTGATACAGGTTGTGAACTTGGTATTCAACCAGGTTAATGATTATCATGAAAAGGTCTAATGCATTTGTTACTCATTGCAGCCGGTGATGTGGACGCTTGTTCAAACTGTTGGTATACCATATGCCAATAACTACCTTGGAAAAGGTTTCCCATTGCCCATCATTCATAGCTTCACCCTTCAGAATGCTGAAATTATTTTCTCTAGGTCAAAAGTCAGCGTGTGCAGTGATGTGGCGTATTCGGAATCAGACAATCTTGATCAGGTCCGATTCCACATCAGATAAGATCATTGTTCATATTGTGCGTTGTGCAACCTAGAGATGCCTCGAGATGGTTTTACAGGGAGAGGAATGAAGCAAATTGTCAACTTCCTGGTTCCCGTTGTTGTATAGTTTTACTTACGTAAGATGCAAACTCTTTGGTCAACAGAAGCCAAGAATGTGATAATGGCTTGTTGAATGTACGAAACATATGACCAAAGGCATGTTTCAATTTGTATCGCTCTCTGACTCATAAAAGTTCCTTGGCATCTTTCTCAGCTCTATAGTAGCTATTACTGACCGGCAACCCTAAAGAATCTGAAGCTCAAAATGTTTCTGCAAGCACATAATGACATTGTTTCTCTGCAGTTTACCGAAAAATAAACAAGATTCGATCCATCAGTAAAGGCGCAGGTGCAATAGAACAAAAGAAATGGCATCCAATGCCCACCAAAACAAGAATGTTTGACAGATCAATCCGTTCTAGGAGGGAGATGCAAAAAGAAAGGATGCATTTGTTCCCCCAAAGCCAAAGGAATTGGACAATGCAGCTCTAATTGGCATTTCCTTGGAAGCTGACAAAGGCATGAAAGCATCATTAAATACGGGATCAGGTTTATAGAGAGATTTAGTGTCAAAGATGCAACCCCCTGCAATAAGACGCCGCCAAAATGATCGTTAACATAGTTTCAAACTTTCTCAAGTGTACCAAACAGAATCTTCCGCACAGTTCGAGTTTGAACCACCAATTAAATACGGGCAGATAAATACATAGATAGGGATCACAAATTGGTCCATACAAGTGGGAATTCCTATTACAACCATTTCAAAAGCTTTTTGAAAATCTGTGTCCCACCAATAAGTTGAAAGGGCTTTCAATTGAATCATTAAGGAGCAGCTAAATTGATATACTTACATGGTGTATGGCCAAAACAGTAAAATAGCTTCAACGGCTCCGGCTGCACCGAGGAGATGCCCAACAGCACCCTGTAATGAATGCGATTGTAGCGGTTTTGAAAAAGACGATGGTTGGTACTTATAAGAAAGCTATGAGCAGGGGGGGAGACTACATGAAATTACAGCAAAGTGGTATGGTCCAGCACTGGAAAAAAGCAACATAACTTTTTTCCTTTTCTCCTAGTTTCACTACTCTTTTTCTCCCATATCTTTACATAAGAATAAGAAACTTTGTAGTAGAAGTCGCTCACAAAGTTGAATGCACATTTCTTTAGGTAGAGACGTGAACAGATTTATCAAGTCTCTCTCTCTCTCCCCCTCCCACTCTCCCTTTTGAAGTTCAATTATTGTCTTCATTTGTACTTAGTCCTTTCTAAATTGTGGACATGGGTGGAAGTTCAACGGATAAAAAATTCCAACAAGACCAATTTCAAACTATCTAGTCAGTTCCGAATATTGATGCATAAATAACTAAGTGTAATTATGCCTAGAATGGTTAAGATAGTTCTCTCCTAGATCTGGTCTGAAAGAATGAAATTTACCTTTGTCGAGGAAAAAGTCAAAGCACCGGATGTTGCATGGTCAGCAAATATGGATTTGATTGCATTTGCTTCAATTGTATTACCTAAACAAGATGTCCCAGAAACATGAATTGCACATTTGCACCAAAAGCGGTTTTAACGAACTTTAGAACATCAAACAACAGCAACTTACCCAAAGGTGTAGAAGTCGCACGAGCATTCACATGGTCCACTTGGTTCGGATGCAGACCAGACTGAAATGGCACAATATGTAAGTGCATGATAAACCAGATAACAATACTAGCAGGTAACTTGTCAGAGTACCACAGGTAAAAAGTGCCAATGAAATGCAACTACTAGAAAATCCAGAAGCGCGTATAATTGTGAAGAAGCTAACATGCAGCTATTTATGGTTATGAACCAGCAAGTTTCACTGACAGATTTTTCTACATTTTCAAGCAATATATTCTCAAGCACGATGTAACCACATACACCTTGGGCTTCTGCCTAAAATGCTACCAAGACAAAAAGATATGAATATTAGCATGAGTAGTCGACAATCCTATTTATACTCAGATATGGCCCATGGGAGCCGAAAAAGGAATCCTCTAGATATTGTTATAGATGCTAAACATAACTGATAACAAATCAAAAGTAGTCGTGAATATTACTTGTTTCAAGGCACGTGCCATGGCCAAAATGGCACCTCTCCCATCAGTATGTGGTTGAGTAATGAGATAAGCATCACCTAGGAGTCACAATTTGTGTTAAGCAAAAAGGAATATTGCATATTACTACAGAAATTATTGTAGTTTCAGTTATTTGAAAACAACCTGACATCCCATATCCACGGACCTCTGCGTAAATTTTTGCTCCTCGACTTTTTGCATGCTCAAGTTCTTTAATAGAGAAGGGTTATAAACATTATGGAAAAAATGGAAAATATCACAGACGACAACTAGGGAAGGGGTATGTGATTGAAATACATAACAAAAACTACAGTTCAGTTTACCTCTAACATCAAGACACCAGAACCTTCACCTATCCTGGCAAAATATGATAAGTTAGAATGTAGCATAAAAGGAATAATTGCAAGCAACGAGCTTGGCACAATTAACCAACCAAACATCACTCGCACAAACCCATCCCGGTCACGGTCAAAAGGGCGTGAAGCTTCTACAGGGCAAGAATTATACTTGGTAGTCAAAGCTCTAGCCTTGGAATTGAAAACAAAAAGTTATCAGCATAATAGACTAATCACCCTCATGTTTAATTCGTGGTCTGCCTCAAGGAACGAAGCTAAAGAGAGTCAAGCATGAACTTCAAAAATTTTAATTTAATAACAATCAATTTACTCGACATTTTTGTCCATCTAGATATACAATGTCTCCTAGAGTCATTCCTGCTGAAGCAATTCCATCAAATTTTCATTTTAAAGATGAGTAGCTTGTTAAATGAACAAAGAAATGTCTACAAGGGTCCACTAACAAGGAGAAATGACATAGTATCAAAAGTTGTGTGCATCATATCTATACATAATACTTGGCACTCAATAATCTATCATTTTTCCTGAACTTGTACCAAAATCTTTATCAGCCAAAAAGAATATTGTAGCGAAACAAAAAAACTGTAATTAAATTTTTATCATTACTTGCAAAATCCAGCTATTGATAAAGCATCAATACTAGACTCTGTGCCACCAGCAACCATAACATCAGCATCTCCAAATTGAACCATCCTCATAGCATCACCAATAGAATGAGCCCCAGTCGCACAAGCAGTCACTGCAGCATGGTTTGGTCCCTATATTCAAAAGGATGATTAAACTATGAAATAATAAGTTTTACTTTAGAACTTCAATTTTCTGTAACAAATTTGTAAGAGAAGTTCAAGTCAGCAATCAACTACTTATTGAGGAAACTGACCCCTACACTAAATTTTATGGCAATTTGGAGTAACTGCTAACAATCTGCAACATTAATTATAAATTTAACAACAACTAAAATTTTGTTCAAACTCAAGCATTTTACTTCCCGGAAATGACCTGACAAACGAACTAGAGCCACTTTAGCGATGAAGCTCCATTCTAATTGCAGCGGTAACTGACCTTAAATGTAAATTATTGCTTAACTACGTTTAGGTCATTATAAGGCCACAAGCATGTCATGTATAAAAAATTACAATATATACTCACCTGGAATCCATATTTCATGCTCACGTGACCAGATGCCATGTTGATTAGAATCCTTGGAATGAAAAATGGACTTAGTCGACGAATACGCTGTATTAAAAGAGAAGAGATGTCACTTGTCTTGTTAATTGTTTCCATATCCAAGTAGTTCATTTTCCAGCCCGTAGCGGACATGAGGAAAGGAATAAGGGTGACACTATGAGCTAGTGTTGATAATAGAAATCCTTACGGTCATAATGACAAAATGCATTGCTGCAAGAAACCAACCTTCTCACAAATCATTTGTGCTGCATCTAATATATCACTAATACTTCCAGTCCCACCACCTATAGAGACTCCCTGGTGACCCACAAATTAATAAAAAGTTAAGAGAGTGAAAAGAAACTAAAGATCTATATCACATTATAATAAGTGATTACCGTTCTTTCCTAGTCTTCCTGATCAGTGGGTACCCATTTTGCATCTTTTAAAGCTTCATCAGCAGCACATAATGCACAGCTTATAAATCTCGCAACTGATCGCTGATCCTGTGCAACAAGAATCATTAATTGTAGTAACATAGAATTTTTTATAAAAAAATTGCATTACACATTGATTAGTATGACAGAATAAAAAAGAGGAACTTAACCTTTGTTAGCATAGATAAGTAATCTAGCTTCAGATTAGACACTTCACATCACTTTAGAATAATAAAAGCAACTTGAGGTTCTGAGATGTGAAAAACCAGAAATCACATCAAGGTACAATGGAAACCTCTTTCCATGCAGACAGAGCTCCTTTGATTGAGAAGTTTAAAAATTAAAACATCTTTCCGCTAGTTGCAAGGAATCAATGTCTTTAATTGTCCTAAGAATGGGAATTTATAAGTACAAAGTAACATCCAATGTAATGTTACTGTCCCCTTCAATATTAACTTAAGAATTTATACCATAATCCAGATTTCCCAAAACTAAACACTTGACCTCAAAAGCCCAAACCAAAAACATTGACTCAAATCAAAATACAACATGGCAAAGTAACAAAAAAAAAAAGAAACACAATACAATCAATGGGCCATCAACCTAAACCACAAAAAAGGGGGGAATTACCTTGGGGTTAAGCCAAAGGTCCTCATTGAATTCGCCAGGGGCAGTCCCACAGGGCACAATTGCAGCAACTTTAGAAGTCAAGTGATCGAAGGTAAGCATCTGAGTTTGTTTATCAAATGCATTCATCTTTAGATCCTCTGGGGTTACTGCCCTTATCCCACACTCGCCTTGTATCAAACGTTTCCATGTTGTTTCTACACCGCAGCCGAGTGGAGTCACCAGGCCAAGCCCTGAAACTCCAAAAGAAATAACCAACTAGTCTCAGAATTGGTGCAACAAGAAGAATGGGTAGCTGAGGAAAAAAATCATATGAGAAGAAATGAGAGGGAAGAAAGGTAGAGTACCGGTGATGGGGGCGGGAGAGAGGTTGAAGAAGAAAGATGACGAGCAGCCAGTTGGAAACGACATGTCGTTTTGAGTTTATGCCCACAGCGCATTTCCATGCCCACAGCTTAGGTTTGGCCGTACACGCAAAGGGTTTAAGTTGGTTTGAGCGACTGAAACTCCCAACTCCAACCGGCAACCGATTCCCCAATCTAAAATCAATTTTATTTATTTTAAAAAAATATTTTTTTTTATTAGGGGAATATTCATTTAAAAATAAGGGTAAACCAAAGATGTCATTGAAGTTTGATTAAATTTTTCTTTTCGAAGTTTAAAAAATAATGGAACGGTCATTAACCTTATCAAAAGGTAACTTTTTCATATAAAGTTGTTAGTTTTATTTTTATTAAGAAAATATTCAAAATAGTGTTGGGAAATGTCGGTACATCCTATGGTGCAGGAGAAAAATTATCCGATGTAATTCACTAGCGATTCATGTATAAGGGACGAATTCGGGGTGATAAAGGATGAAAACATTACCTCAAGTAATCTGGAATTCCGCAGCGAGTATAGGAGAATCCAAATCAAATCAAATAAATCGTCACAAAGAAATTTCGACCTCTCTACAAAGTCTACCCTAATAAAACGAACAATTTTTTCTTCTTTATCTATTAGAGAGGATTTTCGAAAAAAAAAACATATGTTGGCTGGTAGACCTTATGCCTTTATATAGCATTTAAAAACCTAATTCTAGGTTATTCTTAAATGTCCTTAGTCGAGTATTATTGTGAGAATGGACAAAAATAATGCATTAAGACTAATATGTAGTTGATTGATGATAAAGTGTTGTCATTGACATGGAGATATCAAAATCAATACATAAGTATGTGTTAGAGAACGACATACTGGTTGACCCGCTATGAGCATGTTTCTTGGATTATTATGTGATAGTCACAACATTGCTCATAGTGATAACTACATGTATGGTCCTTAGACTTGAGATCATCATTATTTCAACATCGTGAGTGGCATATTTTGATACAATCAAACGTGTGCCATAACTGACTACACTATAAAGACTAATATTGGATATGTCACAATCTATGTACTGGGATATGGTTGATCAAGATAGGATTTTTCCCTCCTACATAATAGGAGTAATATCGTAGGCCACTTGATTGAGTGAGACTAGAAATGCATGGCCATGCTCGAATAAGTTGATATGAGATATCATAGTTATTCGTTTATAATAGTCTACTCAAGATATCAAGGAATATTAGATGGACTATACAAGTGTGACTGTTCCATGACTTGTGTCTAATCTAGATATAAAGGACAAAAAGAGGTAATACACGAAAAATAGTTAATCACGAAAAAGGTTATGTCGAATCATGATTTCTTGTAACTTAGGTGAAAATGATATATTGCTAGATGTCACTCATTGTTTGTAACATTAGAAATGTTTTAATATTTACTACTAACGTTACATGAACCTACAGGGTCGCACCCACAGTTGAAATGAGCATATATTAAACGAATTATATATGTACAAATTTGTTGTACACGGATTTAGTTAAATTAATATATATTTGATATATATAATTTAACTATTGGGTAAATATTAAAAGAAAAATAATTATTGTAATTATGACTCTTTTAATATATAAATAATATAATTCGATTTAAATCAATATATATATATATATATTTTGAAATCCTAATTAAATTGAATTGAGATTATATATATTTAATATATATATTGAAATCATAATTAAAGTTGAAATGAGATTATATATATTTAATATATATATTGAAATCCTAATTAAAGTTGAATTGGGATTATATATATTTAACATATATATATTGAAATCCTAATTAAGTTGAATTGGGATTATATATTTAATATATATATATATATTGAAATCCTAATTAAGTTGAATTGAGATTATACATATATTTAATATATATATATTAAAAATCCTAATTAAAGTTAAATTCAGATTATATATATTTAATAAATATATTGAAATCCTAATATGAGTTGAATTAGGATTTCAAAGGCTATATAAAGGCATGAGAGATCTAGCAGTCATGGATGATTTTTGGGAAAAAACCTCTAAATAGTTTAGAGTGTTTTTATATGCACGTTCCCTTCTAAATGGTTTAGAGAATTTTTATATGCTCGTTTCAACTGGGTGAACTGCGTAGAGGTCAGAGTGTTATCGTTGCGGCTTATGAATCGTCATCGTGGAATCGTGATTGAATATCCATCTCCTCCAAATTCAGAATTTCAGATTTTAAACAGGTAATTCTTCACCCTTATTCACCCCGATTCGTTCCTCGTACATGGATCTCTGGTGGTAATCGCCGATAATTTTTTTGTCTTTGCGCCATAGGGTGTACCACCGTGACCCAACAAAGGGTATCGAGCCACTTGTACGATACAGATTCGGGTTTTAATTACTTGGGTGATGTAATTGTATGAGATACATGTTATTTTTTTATTTATTTAGCGAATATATGATATTTGTACGAGCAAAACTATTCAATCACAGTTAATTTGTTAATCCAGTTAAAAGATGTTCCTAAGATTGATGATTAAGAGTTAATCATCAGGATCTTTGTCGATAAGGTTTGAAATATTATATGTTAATTGTTAACATATTCAATATGGAGTTTTATGTTTTTAGATGTTAAGTGTTAACATACGCAGATTATAGTTATATATTAAACTAATGGTTAGTCTATAGATTTTGTGTGGGAAAGTAACAAAAGTTGTTTCAGTAAAAAAACCTCGTAGATTTTAAAATCCTGAAAAACTGCGATAATGTTGATAAAAGTTATCAAATCATGAGTTTTTTTACACAGTAATTAAGATGTTGATCTTAAAAATAAAATTTCACCGCTGACCGAAACCCCGCAAAGGGCTTGACCCTTGCGTAGGAACAATCTGGTAAGACCTTAATAACAAACCGCGTCATTATTATGTTTGATATGCATGGTGTTTGGAATGCATAGTTATAGCCCAATGACCCATCTAGTTTTATTTATAAGGTTTTATAAATACAACCTATATGTCGTGTCTTTCTCTACTTCTATTGTAATTCTCTTCTCATCTTACTCCCTCGTATGTAAAACGGGTTTTTGAAATTGTAATCTATACGAAGAAGCATGGACCAGAGGAACAAAAGTATGGGCCAACAAAAAGATGCTTGAGAAGTGTTTTTATCCTTAGAATAATTTGGTTCTCCCATTGGCTTGGGACGGACCACCTTAGGATATGGGCTATAACTATCGAATTCATATTTACCGTCTTTTATGTATGTGATAAAATAAATGTATAAGATGCATGCTAGTTAATTTATATAATCAAATGTTAAATGGTGAGATAATATTAACAAAACCCCTCAATACAATATTAAGTCTTTTATTGTTTCCCAATGTTAACGCTCGTTAAAGTCTAGATCGATACAATGTAGGTTCTGCTAAAGCGAGGTACTTGTATCTATCTTGGCCAAACGCGAAGAATAAGCAAGTAATATTCGTTGGTTGTAATATTGGTTAAAGACTTAACTAGGTTACTCTAATATGATTAGAAAACCTAAAAGTTAGTTATTTGGATAATCATAAGATGATTATGAATAAGAGTTGTTCACCAAATGAAGGAGTTACATGAGATGTAATTAGCAAGTGTTGCTTACCTAGATAGACAATACTCTTAAGAGAAAAGCCAAAGCTGACTTAAGAGAATGTGAAATTTGGATCCTTGCCCACTAGAAAAACTTTACATAAAGTATTTTCAATATTAATATTTGAGGGTTATTAATTTTAATAAAAATAGTGGGGAGTATAAAGACCTTTTATAAACAAACTTGGTAAAAGTACTCAAAATTCATATTTTATTGTTGTAAACTTATTATGGCAAATACAAATTTGTTATCATTGAGATCGGTCCTTGAGAAGGACAAGTTGAACGGCATAAACTACATTGACTGGTCACTCGAAGGAAAATGTTTCCATTGTAATGAGACATGTCATCATAAAAGGAACTGCCCCATTTATCTTGAAAAAGTCAAGAAGGCAAATGAAAGCGGAGCGTCCGCCTCGGATATTTATGTTATTGATATTAATTTATCAACACCTACTTCATGGATATTGCATACCGATTGTAGTCTCATATTTTTACATTTGTATAAGGACTACAAAAGAATAGAAATCTGAGAAAATGAGAGGTGAACCTACGGATTGGTAATAGAGCAAGAGTTGCTGCATTAGCTATAGGAACATATACTTTATCATTGCCTAGTGGACTTAATTTAGAGGATTGTTATTTTGTGTCTAGTTTGACTAAAACATCATTTCGATTTCTTGTTTAGACAAGATTGTTTTTGAGATAATTATTAAGAATAATTGTTGTTCTTTTATCTCGATAATGTTTTCTATGGTATGACACAATTAATAAAATGCCTCTATACTTTGGATCAAGAGAATTCCATTTACAACATAAATACGAAAAGATCAAAAACAAATGACTTTAATCAAACTTATCTTTGGTATTTTCACTTGGGTCACATAAGTGAAAAACACATTTCAAAATTTCATAAAGATGAATTTTTGGATTCATTTGTTTTTCAAACAACTTGATGTATGCGGACCTTGCTTATTGGGAAAGGTGACCAAAGCTCCTTTTAATGGTAAAAGTGAGCGAGCAAGTGATTTATTGGGATTAATACATAGTGATGTATGTAGACCAATGAATACACAAGCCAGATGAGGGTTTCAATACTTCATTACTTTCACAATTGACTTTAGTAGATATGGGTACATTTACCTAATGCATCATAAATCTAAAGCCCTTGAAAAGTTCAAGAATTTAAAAATGAAGTACAAAACCAACTAGGAAAAAGCATTAATGCTCTTTGATCAGATCGAGGAGGAGAATACTTAAGCTTAGAGTTTGGTGACCTTCTTAAGGAATGTGGGATTGTCTCACACCTCCCGGTACTCCACAATGGAATGGAGTTTTCAAAAAGAAGAAATCGAACACTGTTAGACATGGTTCGATCAATGATGAGTCACACTGATCTTTCGTTTTCTTTTTGGGGACATGCGCTAAAAATAGTTGCTTTCACACTAAATTGTGTTCCATCTAAATCAGTTCAAAAGACACCATATGAGATATAGACTGGAAACGTCCTTGTATGTCTTTTATGAAAATTTGAGGATTTGAAGCTTATGTTAAACATAAGATGTCTACAAAGCTCGAACCCAAATCTCATAAATGTAATTTTGTGAGTTATCCTAAAAAAACTAAAGGATATTATTTCTTCAATCCTACCGAGAACAAAGTGTTTGTTGCTCAAACATGAATCTTCCTAGAAAGATAATTTGTATTCTAAAAAGGAAGTGGGAGAAATATTGAAATCAATGAAATTCTAGATCAACCACATATCATTAAACAAGAGATTGAACAACAACAAGTTCCACAAGTTGTTGAGGAACATTCAACAGTTTTGGAAACACAACCACTGTGAAGATCTTTGAGAGAATGCAATACACCTAAGAAATATGGATTTCTAATCACATTGCATGGTGTTGTTCTCTTTATAGATCAAGATGAGCCTAGGACTTATCAAGAAGCAGTGACGGGCCTAGACTCTGAGAAATGGCTAGAGGCCATGAAATTCAAGATGGATTCCATGTCAGAAAACCAAGTTTGGACCTTGGTTGACCCACCTCTAGGGGTTAAGCCCATAGGGTGCAAATGGGTTTTCAAAAAAAAAACCGACATGGATGGTAATGTACAAACATACAAAGTGTAATTAGTCGCTAGGGGTTTTGGTCAAATTCATGGTATAGACTATGATGAAACCTTTTCACCTCTTGCTATGTTTAAATCCATTCGGATCTTACTTACGATAACTGCATTTTATGATTATGAGATATGACAAATGGATGTTAAAACCGCTTTCCTTAATGGAAAACTAGATGAGGATGTGTACATGACACAACCTAAAGGTTTTTCGATCCAAAAGATGCCGAAAAATATGCAAGCTACAAAGGTCCATTTATGGATTGAAGCAAGCTTCTCGAAGTTGGAATCTTCATTTTAACAATGCAATCAAAGAGTTTGATTTTATCAAAAATGAAGATGAGTTATGTGTTTTCAAGAAAATTAGTGGGAGCACTGTCATATTCTTGGTACTGTATGTGGATGACATACTGATAATAGGAAATGACATATCTAGCTTACAATCTGTGAAAACTTGGTTAGGAAAATGTTTTTCCATGAAAAACTTGAGTGAGGCAACATATATATTAGGAGTCAAGATCTATAGAGATAGATCGAGACGACTCCTAGGACTAAGTCAAAATACATACATAGAAGAAGTAATGAAAAGATTCAGTATGAAAAAATCAAAAAAGGGGTTCTTACCTATAAGACATGAAATTTCACTCTCAAACGAAATGTGTCCTTCAACATCTCAAGAAAGAGAGCGAATGAGTAAAATTCCATATGCTTCCGCAATTGTATCTATCATGTATGTCATGTTATGTACTCATCCAAATGTATCATACGCTTTAAGTATGACAAGTCGATACCAGGAAGATCCTGGTGAAGTTCATTGGGTTGCAGTTAAAAACATCCTTAAGTACTTAAGAAGAACTAAGGATACATTCCTTATATATGGAGGTGAGGAAGAGCTAAGTATAAAAGGTTATACTGATGTCAGCTTTCAAACCGATAAGGATGATTAACGATCACAATCGGGTTTTTTGTTTTGCCTTAATAGAAGTGTTGTAAGCTGGAAACGTTTAAAGCAAGATACAATAGCTGATTCTACAACACAAGCTGAGTATATTGTAGCATGCGATGCTGCAAAAGAGGGTGTTAGGATCAATAAGTTCATATGTAAACTGGGAGTTGTGCCAAGCATTTTGAATGCTATAGATCTACGTTGTGATCAGAACGGAGCCATCGCACAAGCAAAAGAACCTAGATCTCACTAACGATCCAAACACATACTTAGGCGTTACCATCTCATTCGAGAAATTTTAGATCAAGGAGATGTGGAAATATGTAGAGTACCAACAGATGATAACATTGTCGATCCACTAACAAAACCTCTGACGCAATAGAAGCATGATCGTCACACTAAGTCACTTGGTATTAGATACATGAGTGATTGGTCTTAGTACTAGTGGGAGATTGTTGGAGTATGCCCAAAGACCAATCATAAGATGATTATAAATGACATATGTTTTTTTACCTTGTTTATTCATAAAAAACATTGCCGTTATTATTTTCAGTTACAATTTTGTGTGCATAAATAAACTGAATTATAATAAAGTCCTTAGAATAATATGGTTATTCTTAAATGTCCTTAGTCGAGTATTATTGTGGGAATAGACAACAATAATGCATTAAGACTAATATGTAGTTGATTGATGATAAAGTATTGTCATTGACATGGAGATGTCAAAATCAATACATAAGTATATGTTAGAGAACGATATATTGGATTGACCCGCTATGAGCATGTTTCTTGGATTATTATGTGACAGTCACAACATTGCTCATAGTGGTAACTACATGTATGGTCCTTAGACTTGAGATCATCATTATTTCAACATCGTGAGTGGCATATTTTGATACAATCAAACGTGTGTCGTAATTGACTACACTATAAAGACTAATATTGGATATGTCACAATCTATGTAGGATTTGTCCCTCCTACATAATAGGAGTAATATCGTAGGCCACTTGATTGAGTGAGACTAGAAATGCATGGCAATGCTCGAATAAGTTTATATGAGATATCATAGTTATTTGTTTATAATAGTCTACTCAAGATATCAAGGAATATTAGATGGACTATACAAGTGTGTATGTTCCATGACTTGTGTCCAATCTAGATATAAAGGACAAAAGGAGGTAATACACGAAAAATAGTTAATCACGAAAAAGGTTATGTCGAATCATGATTTCTTGTAACTTAGGTGACAATGACATATTTCTAGATGTCACTCTTTGTTTGTAATATTAGAAATGTTTTAATATTTACTACTAACGTTACATGAACCTACATGGTCACACCTACGATTGAAATGAGCATATATTAAACAAATTATATATGTAAAAATTTGTTGTACACGGATTTAGTTAAATTATAATATATATAATTTAACTATTGGGTAAATATTAAAAGAAAAATAATTATTGTAATTATGACTCTTTTAATATATAAATAATACAATTTGATTTAAATCAACATATATATATATATGTATATTGAAATCCTAATTAAAGTTGAATTGAGATTATATATATTTAATATATATATATATATAAATATATATATTGAAATCCTATTAAAGTTTAAGTTGAATTATATATATTTAATATATATATATATTGAAATCCTAATTAAGTTGAATTGAGATTATACATATAT
The DNA here is from genome assembly GCA_019671005.1 of Hibiscus mutabilis. Taxonomy (NCBI): domain Eukaryota; kingdom Viridiplantae; phylum Streptophyta; class Magnoliopsida; order Malvales; family Malvaceae; genus Hibiscus; species Hibiscus mutabilis. The sequence continues at coordinate 20,452,063 of CM033717.1, read as the reverse complement.
TTAATATATATATATTAAAATCCTAATTAAATTTAAATTGGATTATATATATATATATATATATATATATTGAAATTCTAATATGAGTTGAATTGAGATTTCGAGGGCTATATAAAGGCATGAGAGATCTAGCAGTCATGAAGGCTTTTTGGAAAATACCCTCTAAATAGTTTAGAGAGTTTTTATATGCTCGTTCCCTTCTAAATGGTTTAGATAATTTTTATATGCTCATTTCAACTAGGTGAACTATGTAGAGGTCGGAGCGTTATAATTGCGGCTTAGGAATCGACATCGTGGAATCATGATTGAATATCTATCTCCTCCAAATTCAGAATTCCAGATTTGTTCCTCGTACATGGATCTCTGGTGGTAATCACCGGATAATTTTTCTGTTGCGCCATGGGGTGTACCGGCGTGACCCAACATTAGTCACACTTGTATAGTCCATCTAATTTTTCTTGATATCTTGAGTAAACTATTATAAACGAATAATTATGATATCCCATATCAATTTATTCGAGCATGGCCATACATTTTCTAGTCTCACTCAATCAAGTGGCCTATGATATTACTCCTATTATGTAGGAGGGACAAATCATATCTTGATCAACCATATTTCGCTACATGGATTGTGACATATCAAATATCAGTCTTTATAGTGTAGTTAGTTACGATACACATTTGGCTGTATCAAAATATGTCACTCACGATGTTGAAATAATGATGATCTCAAGTCTGAGGATCATACATGTAGGTATTACCATGAGCAATGTTGTGACTGTCACATAATAATCCAAGAAACATGCTCATAGCGGGTCAGTCTAGTATGTTGTTCCCTAACACATACTTATGTATTGATTTTGACATCTCCATGTCAATGACAACACTTTGTCATCAATCAACTACATATTAGTCTTAATACATTATTGTTGTCTAAGCCCACAATAATTCTCGACTAAGGATATTCAAGAATAACCATATCATTCTAAGGACTTTATTATAATTCAGTTTATTTATAGATACACAGAATAAGACTGAAATAATAATAATAGCTTCTTATTAATAAACAAGACAAAATAAATATTCTTTTACAACCATCTCATAATTGGTCTTTGGGCATAATCCAACAAATACATCATAAACGTACATTAAACACATAACATATATATTTCATATAACCATTAAAATAAGAAACTAGCTACTTAATACCATTCAAGGACCATACAAGGAGAATGTTAAAAACCCAACCAAAATACTCGAACAAAAGATAAATACAAACAACATCAATAATCGACAATGAAGGATAAAAACCACAAACAATAACATAAAAAATGCATATAACACTAAGGCAAGTTGACAAAATGGTCATTACCCCAACTCAATCACGAACAAGAAGCAGTGATTGTGAACATGTATTCAAATCCAGCCCGAGGGTCCAAAGCAGAAAAGATTAGTAGGATAACAAATAAGCGTCATCTTGATCAGTCACAACGTCGTCAAAAATAAAATGAAAAAGAACGACCAAACGACTGAAAAAGAAAACGAAAAACGTGCCAAAAAGTATAGGAAATCAAGTCAGATATAATAAAATAAAGAAAAAATATCAACGGCTAGCGATCAACAATAAGACTAGTGTGACTGTCAGCCAAACAAAGATAAAAAGAAGAAAGTGAGCAACACTTAAAGAGTTAAGAGAGAAAAGATTTGGGTTAGCGGCTATGTTTATATAATCTTTTTGAACAATTTTTACCCAGGGGAGGAGGAATGAGATTTTTGCTCTTACAGGGTATTGAACTCACAACCTAGGGAAAGGGAAGGGTATTAACTGAGAGCTTTAACCACCTGCTCTAGAAATTGTTGACAGTTTATATAATTTTGAGATAATGGCACATTTACCCCTATACTATACAAAATTTGCCAATATAGGGTCTGTACTTTGAAAATGTAACAAAAAAACAAAATACAATCAATGGGCCATCAACCTAAACCAGAAAAAAGGGGAGAATTACCTTGAATTCGCCAAAATACAGTTTACATAATTTTTCTTGAACGACATTAGGGGCAAGGGGCACTTTGTATGACGGAAGGAAAGTACAGGGACTGATTGAACATTTTCAAAGTATAAACCTCATATTGGCAAATTTTGCATAGTACAGGGGGCAAATGTATCGTTATCCCTATAATTTTTAGTTTGTTAGATTATCGAAAAGCAACTAAACGGTCACTCAATTGCTAATGTAGGTTACCTTAATTAATTAATATTTATATAAATATAAAATATTTTAAACGCAATACAATAAAATACAAACACATAAATTAATTGTTATGTCTGCCTACTACAGGAAACAAACTTAAATATTATTTTTGACAAACTCAACCCAAGATCAATGTAAGGGTCATCGGTTCAATCCCTTTCAAAAGCATTCCATTCTATTTTCTCTTTTATCTATAAGTTGATGACATGCATCATCATCTTATTGGAATGTGCTAGTTAATTAAAAAAATAACATGCCAGTTTTCCATGGTGATGCCATATCATGCCACATAGGATTTCCGTAACCCAATTAACGGCAAGTGATCATTTTGTTACTTTGGATGATATTAGTGACCTTTTCGTAACTTTTCAAACTTCAATGGTGAAAAAGAAATATACTCAAACATCAGTGACCATTTGCGTAGTTTATCCAGAAAATAATTTTCTTTTTCTTTTAACTTTAAATATTGAAATCGTGTTTGTTAATTGTAAAAGAAAATCTATTTCTCGGAAAATGAAACTTTGATATAAGATAGTATATTTATTAACACTTCAGACAAATTACTCAAAAAATGAAAGTACCCTTTTAATTGTAGACCATAAAAGTATGATAAATAATTGTTAAACGTAATTAAATTATGAATTATTAAATACATTAAAAAATCAAATCATGGTTTATTAATTAAGGACTAAAAATAAGCAACAGGGTTCGTCTCCAAATAATAAGCAATTTAGTATTACTTAAGTAGTGATTCTTAATTTACAGTCTTAATCATATATTTTTACTTATTAAATGAAAGCATAATGCTAAAAAATGCCCTTAATGTTTGACTGAATTGTCACTTTGTCTCATTTCTTTTTTGAAGCAATTTAGACCTCAACGTTTCATTTTGTGTCAAAATGACCCTTCTGCGAATGAAAATCGTTAGTCAACTGATGATAAACAACTTGAAATGACTTGGCAAAATGTCAAGTCAGAAGAAAAAATATTTTATATTTTATACAATTTTATAAAATTATTTTTTTGATTGATGTGTCATTCTGTAAAGCCAATATATTTGCCTATATAACGCTGATATCGCGACGAGCATTGTCATATAGGTTTTTCATATCATTTTAAGCCATTTATCGTTGGTTAACTAAAAGTTTTCATCCGTAGAGGGGCCATTTTAACTCAAAATGAAACATTGAGGACTAAATTGCTTTAAAAAAAGAATAGGGGCCAAAATAATAATTTAGTCAAACGTTAGAGGTATTTTTTGGTATTATGCCTTAAATAAATTATTCAAACTAAGGTAAAAAATTATTTGGAACTTAAATTTTATTTATTGAGTGAAGTTATTTTTTTAAAAAAAAATAATGTCTTAATTCGAGTTAAACATGTAAAGAATGTGTAAAGTTTGAGAAGCGTTTGCATTATTTTGGTGATGGATGGTAGAAAATTATAAAAAGGAACAACAAATCAACTAATAAACGTTACGAAATAAATATTTTCGGCCTTTTGCTAGTATTTTTTTATGTCTCAATATTAAAAAATTAAATTTATATTTTAATTTTAAATTTTAAATCCTATAAATTAAACTTTGTACTATAATTTTTAAACTCTAAACTTCAATCGTGAATCTTAAACCTTGTTTTTTTTACTGGTGGAAGATAGATAATACACCAAATAAAAAGACAGAATTTCTATTAAAAAAGTTAGAAAACCAAAACAAAGGAGCAGGGTGCTGAGAATTCAGAAATGCAGTTTTATAAAGCAAGCAACAATGAAACAAATACTAAAACTCTTCCAAATCCAATCACGACAAATACGAAAAGAAGAAAGAGAGACTGGTAAAACTCAAAAGATGAAAAAAAAAAAAAAACTAAAATCTTGGAAACCACAGCTTCCCGCTACACTGATTTTATTCACACCAAACTAATCCAGCATCTCACTCACTAGATCGTTATCTTGACGTTGTCGACGATCTTGAAAGTGTCGTCGAAATCATCTTCATCTTCTGGGGTGTCTTTGCATTGTTGGCTGCTGTGACCCTGAGCGTGATGATCGAGGTGGTGGCACCCCTCGCCCTTGTGGTGGTTGGCGTTGGTGGATTTAACTAATAAAGAACACGCCACTAGTGTGATGAAGCATAATACCATCATTCCTCTGGATACCCTCATTCTGGTTGTTGGAATGTAAAGCCAAAGAGCAATGTTTACTCTAATACACTGATTAGGGTTGCTTTTTTATCAGCTGGTCTGGGGATTTTATGGGTTATATATGGAGGACTCAAGTGTTCAGTGTTCTCTTTCATCCGTTTTTTGCATGTGGGGATTTAAATACTGATTTCATTTACTATTTCCGGAGTAGTTTGAGAGTTGAGATCATTGAGCTGGTTTTCGGGTGGACTCGGCAACTTTCAACAACCTTTTCTGAATTACACTTTAATTCTACAATATCCATAATTAGCTTAAGATATTTTTTTCTCAGCAAATATATATGTTATTATTAAGGGACACAATCTTAAAAAAGACAATTACAGACACTCACGAGGCTAAATAAAACTGTCCTTATACCATATCACACAGCAAGCTCAACAGGCTCACCCACAAAAACAATGATCCTTTGCCACCATTGCGTACAAAAAAATCTTTACTCAATTCGGCAAACCACAACCTACCAAATTCTACAACTCAAAATGTTAGGAAAAACACTATTTCACCTTGCAAAGCAACCTCACCAAACTCTTAGTTCCCTGTACATTGCACCTTTGCACAACTGGATGAGAAAAAAAAAAAACTCTAATCCCGCGCCGGAATTAGCTTAAGATTTGACATGGAGTTGGACTCTTAATTTACTAATTAACCATCGGGTAAGTACAAGAAAAATCCTCTATCCTTTTTTGAGGCCACTATTTATGCCTCTACCTAAAATATTAAGTTTAAGATTCAAGATTGAGTTTTAGAGTTATGGTAAATGTTTAGGGTTTAGAGAATTAGGTGTAGGATGTAAATTTTAGAGTGTATAATTTAAGGTTTAAAATTTAAAATTTAAGGTTATGACATAAAATTTAATCTTTTAATATTGAAGTATGAAAAGAGCATTAAAAACGACAACAATTTTTTGTTCTGGTTGGGCAACGTGAAAAATTGCTATATCCATTTTGTTTTATATTTAATGTACTCAAAGTATACAATATCAATAAACCAAACAATAACATATTATTAAAAATAAAATTCACTTTTTCTCGATAAAATAAAAGAACTTCATTTTATGATATAACGACTTCCATGAATAGAAATCGTCTCCATTTTTGGTGCTTTTTATATGTTTCACATTAAAAATTAGGTTTAAGGTTTTCATGAAAAAAATTAATTTCATTTTATGATATAACAGCTTTCATGAATAGAAATCGTCTTCCTTTTCGGTGTTTCTTTCTATTCCTCGCATTAAAAACTAGGTTTAGGTTTAAGGTTAAGATTTAAAGTTAGGGTTTAAAAAATTAGGGGTAGATTGTATTTTTAAAGGTTTAAGATTTAGAATTTAGTGTTAGGATTTATAATTTAATTTGCTCAAATATGTATGTTTTATTCTCATTTTGTATTATATTACTAATTTATAACTACCGCAAGATCCATGGATCATACTCAATACCGATGGAGCACGTCGGGAGTTGGACGACCGAGCTTCTTGTGGAGGTGTTGTTCGGAATAGCAATGGAACGTGCCATTTTGGGTTCACAAAATTCATTGGTATTTGCTCGATTGTTGATGCGAAAATATGAGGTGCTTATGTTGGCTTCAATTTTGCTTGGGTTGCAGGTTTCTGACATATTATCCTTGAGTTGGATAGTTTGGAGGCAGTTCAGATCATTCACCAGATCGGCACCGGGTTGCATGGAGTATACGGTCACTTGTTGGAGCTTTTGAGTAGGCAATAAGAGATTTAGGTGCAAAATATTCGCATAGAGATAATCAGGTTGCGGATACTTGTACTAAGCTTGCCAACTTTAGTAGTATTGTGCCCGACTATTTTTTTATTTAGATTTAGGGATGTTTTTAACGAGGCTTGTGATAACATTTCGTGTATGATTTTGTATATATGCAATCATACTATTTTTACTAAAAAAGATCTTCATATATTGACTCAAATCGAAAATTGGTCGATCCGATATTAACTCGACCCGAAAAGCAACTGATCTGATATTGACCTGACCCAAAAATCATCCGATCCGATATTGACCTGATCTGATATCCGACCCGAACAAAAATGACATAGAGCCGAACTAAATATGAATCAGATTCAATCCAACCCAAATCGAGCCTAAATCGAAAGCAACTTGGCTCAAAATGACCTGACCCGAACCCGATCTAAACGGCTCGTTTGCCACCTCTTATAAAAAGGGTACATAAAATGGTAAAGGTTTTTGTCCGGCTTTCAGTTAACTATCGATTTATATAAGATTATCTGATGATTGTGCATAAAATATAAAGGGTTTTATTTTGATATACAGCCTATGTAAAATATTTTTACACAACCCTTCTATAAAATCTAAAATCTAAAACCCTAACCCTAACACCCTGAATTTTAAACCCTAAACTCTAACCCCTAACTCCTAAACTATAATCATAAACCTTAAATTCTAAACCCTACAACCTAAACCCCTAAAATTTAAACCCTAAACTAAACCCTATCCCCTAATTTTGAAAAGCACGTGTAAACTTTAATTTACACAGACTGTGTATTAAACTTTTTCTCAAATATAAACTAACAAAATTTATCTTTATTTTATTATTTTTATCATTTTTTTCTTAAATTAAAAGAAGTCAAGCCATGGAACTAAATAGCAACGAGTTTATAGTAAAGAAGACCACGATCAAGAAGAGTATGAATGCTTGAGGACGGCAAGTCGAAGATCATGGTCTGAAAGGCAGCCGACTCGCCAGTTTTGCAACGCTATCAGGTTGCTCTCTTGGGGGACTCAAATGATATCAGTCATCTATCTACCTTGTTTAAATCTGCAAATGGTGCGAATAAGCGAGATATTTCCATCCGAACCCAGTGATAAAGAAGCTGCCACAAAATATGGCTTTCATCGAGCTTTATTAAACCTACAATATCAATAAGATTACCCGGAACTGAAGATGGAATTGCTGTTTAGGAGGAATTCCAACAACATTCGAGGATTGTTATGTCGTTGAGATGATTTTTAGAGGGTTCAGATATTGGGTTGATGAAAGAGATACTTCCATGGATGTTGCTTATAAGAAAGCAGTTGCAAAGGATCTTGAAGGTGACTTTGCCCTCTCAAGCACTTCCTTTTTTTTATTAAACCCTAGCCATCTGGTTATAAAACGTATTTATATAAAATACATATTCAGAAGATGCAAATCACTTGCCGCGGGACAGCTTTGTTGGGAGAGCTTTAGACTAAAGATTTAAAGGTCGCGTGTTCCATCCATGCTTACCGCATTAGATTTTCATCTTTTTTTTTTTTTTTTGAGTTGGGCCAAGTGTAGCTCTTTCAGACACGGGAAGGGAAGAAAAGCCCACGACGAGTATTTTCTCCTTTGGATTGGGCTAAACCCTATAACCACGATTTTTGTTGGCGGAATCATAATAGATTTTGTTTTAGCATCATGACTAACATACATATCGAATCGAATCGAATCATATGTTTGCTCAAAGTAACAATTTCAAATTTTACATAATCTGCCACTCAACTTATAATTTTCTCAATTTCTCTTCTTTTAATTGTTCCAGTTTCGAATAATTTGTTGGCTTCTTAGTATAAAAATCTCTTGAATTTTTTTATATAAAAAATCAAATGAGGTCTTTCCTACTTTTTCTACCAATTGAACCCTTGAACCTTAAAATTTAATTAAATGAGCCTTTAAATGGACGTGGACTGTTAGCTTTGTTAATGTGGTCCCTAATAGATGATTGTGTCAACAACAAGGTTTATTGAGATGGTATGAGTTCTTCCTATCTTAATCATTGGTTTAGGGTTCGATTCTTATCCCGAATATTGATCAAATTAAAATTTTATAGTCAGCGTTTATTCTTATATGGTTCAACAAAACACAAAAAATTAATCATTAAATTTACTCCCTTGGGCCATGTATGTAAATGATTTTATTACATGACATTGTTTTATTTTTATACAACAACATCAAAAAATAAAATGAACTAGAAAATTTTGAAAAATCAATTAAACTCTCTAAATTTTTTTATCAAATAGAGCCTTAATAAGAAAAATATTTTATAATTTTTTAGAAAATAACATTAAAAGATTATAAATTATTTAAATTTTATAAGGGAAATGAACAAAATAATAAATGAAATATGAATAAAATCAAAATTCAATTTTAAAAATTATTGTAAAGCATTAAAAATAAAGGCTTATGTCAAAATAAATGCCTAAACTATCATGTTTTTCTTTTTTAGGTGCTTAAACATTTTTTTGCGCTTTTTAGGTGCTCAAGCTATCCCGTTTTCCCTTTTAGAAGCCCAAACTAACATATTTTGCCTATTTTAAGGTCAAAGTGAGGCACCTAATTTGATCAAAATATGATTGATTGGGCACATGTTTTGACAAAAAATGATAACTTGGACACCTAAAAGAGCAAAAAAAAAAATTAAGCACCTAAAAAGAAAGAACGAAATAATTAAGACACTTAAAAGGATAAAAAAAAGTTTAAGCACATAAAAAAATATAATTGTTTGAACGCTTATTTTAATATTAAGCCAAAAAGAAACGATAACAATCAACTTTCAGATAGTAATTCTAATGATAAAACTTAAGGAACATTTGTTCTTCATTTCAGACGTTATCTATGTTATTCTGACATTTCGTCCCACGTCACATGGAATAGTTTGGACAACTCCACCTTTGAATTTTATTGGGTTATTAAACTAATTATTAATATATTTTTTCCTCTCATTTTTAACTAAAGAAGACTACGATTATTATTTTCTCAGAGATGAGAGAAACATATTTAAGCTTTTCTCTCATTTTCTCTCTAAAATTTGCCAAACACACTATAAAGAACATTGATTTTTCTTCTTAATTATTTATTTCTTTTATATCCTAAATGATTTTTAATCAACAATCTAGCAAGAGCTAGTATTCATCAAGTCTTAGAATTTACGTTCAAATGGAGGAGGATGTTTTCAACTTCAATTTTCCCTATCAATTGGGTAAATTTTTTATTTTTTAATGTTCTCTAATTGTTTTTAATTAATTATCTTCTATTGGAGTTTATGAATTAAAACGAATTTAATTTGATTTATTTGGTTTTGGGATGATGAAAAAGTGATTGTGATTTGATAGATAAAATCAAGATGTTTTAATTGGATCGAGAGTTAGTTTTATGGGTAAGATGAAATCTAATACCAATTTTACGAAATTGATTCCGGAATTAATTGAATTAGTTAAGTTTGGATTTAGGTTCTTGAATGAGGTGATTGGTAGAATGATTGATTGAATTATTGGATCACATATTAGTGTGCATTGTGAATGTTCGAAGAAATTCCCGTGAAGAATATATGAGTTGAAAAAAGGCATAAAGTCAAAAAATACCCTCAACGTTTGACTGGATAGTTACTTAGGTACCTATTCTTTTTTGGGAGCAATTCAACCCTCAATGTTTCATTTTGGATCAAAATGGACCATTTGCGAATGAAATTTGTCAGTCAGCTGACGTTAAATGGCTTGTGTAATCACTGATTTTGTCCGGGGTGTTAACCCGTTGTTAAATTTTGAAATAAAGGGTTCAGTTTAGCTATTCTATCTATGGGCTTGTTTGTTTTATCCATTTTATAATATGTGTACATACGATTAAAGGTCACTAGTTCTTGGGTTCTATGTTCGATTATCATGCACTAGTGATTCACATTATGTAACGCCCCTTATCCCTATCCGTACACCGGATACGAGTCGAAAATGCTATGACTTATTTATTCAAAGATCAGGGTAATTTAAAATTTTTAAAAAATTTCTCAATGGTCACCCATCCTGAAATTTCTCTAGCCCAAGCACGCTTAACTTTATTAAAAATTGACTTAAATTATTTACTCGAGTTTCTAATCCTAAATCAATTATCTTAGTATGCAACTCATCACCTAAGGTTATTCTTAACCTTGAATCTTTCTAGAAACGCCAATCACACTCAATAAGCTTAGTAAGTATACATGCTACTATAATAATCAAACTGTAATTAGGATGTCATTACTGTGATTACCTGTTGAGCTTTCCAATATTGATGCAATGTTTTTCTCCCTTTCACCTTGATTTACCTACGTGTGTACAATCAAACACACGCTAAGTACGAAATTAATGAGGCAATAAAGGAAATTAATAACAATAATTTAAACTTCATTCAAGATCATAACTACATTTATATAGCATGATATATGCCAATGCATTAGCTTTCACATTGCATTAGTAATTATTTACTACATGCCAATGTCATCATATTTTCATGTTTGCCCGGTCATCATAATATGCCTCATATGTATAAATGCATCATGATCACTAGATAAGTATACCATCATACTAATCATGTATCAACATAATATAAACCGATATACTTTCCATTGGTCCCGAGTGTTCATATAAATATGTCCCAAGAGTTCATATACTCTCTAACCTGTTTTCTATTTATTATCCCTTTATTTATAGCCTGATTATCAATGATTTCCCGGTTTCCCGATTTCATAGCCCAAATATAACCTTGAGGACCCTGGGTACGCGAGTCAAATATGCACCGAAGTGCTAACCCACACATTTATAAGGCCGTGCTAACCATTATCCTGCATGTTTATAAGGCCATGCTTACCATACACCAAGTGTACTTTTAACACTATAGTGCTATCCTGAATTCCCGATTATGCAGCGTGCTGCTGGACTCTATGGCATGCCAACTATACCCTGTCCCTCAATGACTCATTTGGGCAAAATTCTCGAATTTATTCCATCCATGGCAATGTATATCAATATAATTTAATATTGGGCAGTTCATACCCGAAATAACATTCATAGCATACCATCATCAATAACTAGTGATCAATGCATTTGTTTTCAATCCTTGACATATTTAAAATATGTCAAATATATGATCAATGACATAAATATCATGCCAACATATAAATCAGGTAGACTTATCGCAAGTCTTACCAATGATGTATAAAACAACCATGTATCATGTTATGTATGCATTGCACTCAATGGGCCATTTATTAGCATGCCTCACTAAATTCTACTCGATCCTTTCCTTTATAGAACCTCGAACCTTCTTTGATTCGAACTTGACTACATTAATCACATGAATAAGATAAAATATTTGTTAGATTCAAATCTAACAATAACTTAACCATATTGTCTAATATAATCATTTGAATATAAAATTTCCCAATATTTTTCCTTTCTTCCTTGTATTGTTCAGAAACTCCTTATGGTCCCTATGACCAATTTGAACTTCCAATAATTCTTCCGAGCTTGCTAATTAACATTTAAACACAAAATGTTTCAAATTCCATTTTTAGACTGCTTGCGCTACCTTCAAAGATTTACTTATACCGGGAAGAATACATATCGGATCTTAATTTCCTTTATACTGAAAAAACTAGATTCGATAAAGGTTCTAACGGTATAAGCCACATAAATTAATAAAATCTATAAAAATTATGAAAATTCCTCAAACTCCCGTCACAGACAGAAACTGCTCTGTAAATTTTCTGACATTCATTCGATTAAAATTCATATCTTTTGACTCGGAACTCGAAATCAGTTTCAGTTTGTTGGATACGAAACTAGACGAACATATATTTACAACGATATAAAATTCATCATCTAACCATTTTTGTAGAATTTATGGTGAATTTTCAAAGTCACTACCAAAATTCAATCTTCATCATAGCATTCCATAATCAACTTCTAATTTATACTAACTTCTTATTTTTCTACTTATCAATTTAGTCTCATCACTAGTTTCAAACCATCAATTTATCATCTTATTCATCAAATAATTATTCAAATAATTCCCTCTAATTTTCTTTCTTTGCCCAAAATAGTTACTAAAATGCAAAGGTAAAGATTTAAACTTCTTAACTTTGCAATTTAGTCCTCAAATCAACACTAGTACCTTAATTCTATTATTTTAACCAAAAATCAGATTTAATCCCCATCCAAGAATTCATTTGCCTATTTGGTTACTTGATTTTGACAATTTGTCAAAATGGTCCCTAATTCAATTCAACATTGGTTTAGCATTCAAACACCAATTTCACATTTCAAACATCATTAATTACATAAATACACTCCAAATTCATAAAATTTAGATTCAGTCCCTTAACTTTGAAGCTTGCCGAATTGGTCCCTATAAGTTTTAACTTAGGGTTTTGCTTCCAAACAACGAATCAAGCTTACTAGATCATTAATCCAACATCACAAACCCTAAGTTATGCTTAAATCTATAAACCCTAATCTTCTCCATACAAACCAAAATATGTAGGGTTTAAATCCTAACTCAATAACATGATTTTAACATCATATAAGCTTGATTCCAACTTAAATTCAACGATAGAATAATAAAATCTCAAAAGCCCCAATTTTGTTAATAAACCCTAATTTCCTTCTCATGTAAAATCCCTATCAATCAATCATGTATTACATGAATTAAATACATCAAAAGATAGAGCTTGAAGAGTAGAACAACTTTGCAGTTCAGAAGATTACCTGAAAATCGAGTTTCGGGGCTTAAATCGAGCTTGGAAAAATTTTCTTATTCTTTCCCCTCTTTCTCCACGTCTCAAGGCCGGAAAAGATGAGATTTTTTCATCTTTTAACTATTTGCAACTATTAAATGAATTTTAAATTCATTTAAATAGTAAAATTACCAATTTAGCCTTTGAATCCAATGGCTAATTTAATCTCATCTAAAATCAAGGGCCAAGATTAAATCCATGTATATTTCATCTTCCAAAAATGTCGTCAACATTTCAAAAATATTTCAAAATTGCCATCCTTTCCAAATGACCAATTTGCCCTCCAACTATTCTTTATTTACTAGCTTGTTTCAAAATTGCCATTCCATTAGAATCTAACTAAATTAGTTCATTCTCAACCGAACAATATTCCATAAATATCATTTTATGATTTTCCATGGATTATGGAACGGCCTCTGAAATTTCAATTCAATTCGATTTCCCGATATTCACAAAATACTCATATTATGATTTTACCTTTATCGAGCTATCGGATCTATTCCAAAAATTCCATATTTCCATAATGCTCCTAATATCATCATCTTTCATCCAATGACATAGATTTAATCTTGAATTAGTAGTTTACCAACTTTGTCCTTGTGATTTTCCAAAATTACGATCTTGCCCTTTTTCATCCAACGACTTATATTTAGCATGGAAAATCAACTTAAATCCAAGGGTTCAAATTCTTCCAACACAAAGAAAATATCTTAAACATGTAAAATGGCATAATCAACCTTGGCTTATTATCTGTAATCACTCATTTTTATCATGTAAATACATATTAGTATTGCATGTATACATATTATATTATATGTTTATTGTTTGCATGAGTATTACTAATATATATAAGGTGTGGTGTGCATGCATATTATAAGCTATGTATATATACGTATTAATGGTGTATGTGTGTCGCGTATGTATCTAGAGTACGAGCGTATTTGTTTAATGTATATAGATGTTATGTTAATTATGTGTATGATTATATATACGTATGCCAATATGTTATACTTGTATAAGTATACGTTTGTATTATGTATGTGTATTGCTGCTATAATTATATTATTATTAATATTATTGGGCTGATATGAAATGAAATCCAAAAAAAATATATATATTAAATAAATAAATTACAGTCCAAGTCCAGTTACAAGGCCCGGTTGGCCCAAACCTTATCTAATTACAACTGTGTGTGCAGGTGGCTGTGGGCCGTTGGATCAAGATCTGATCCAACGGCCACGATCCAACCAAAGAGCCAAAATATCTGCCAGCCGCGTGTTCCACACGTATGGACCGTTCGAGTGCCACGCGCGCGTGCGGTCCACGCGCGGATGCTTTGATATCCCACGCGTGCGTGAGCTCCACGCGCTCTGACTCCTCGACTGCGGAGCTCCACGTGGCAAGATCTGGAGCTCTTTCACCAAATCGAGGCTTCATCCAGGCCGTTCGTCCCTCAAGCCATCTCGACCATTAGATCAGATCTGATCTAACGGCCGAGAACGCGTCTGGCCGCTGGCAGAACACCCACACCACCACCATGCCGATCTTCAACCACCGTGCTCAGAACATGCCAAATACAACAAGCAATAAGTTTGTCAGTCCAGATCTGAGAAAGCAAGTAATATACAACTTGTACCAAAAAAGACGGGGATATATATGAAGCGAAATATTTTGTAAAAAGGGTGGTAACAAAAAAACAAGAGAGTTGTAACAGAGATCTTGTAACAAAAAAAAACTGAAAGTTGTAACCAGTCAAGTGATAATCGAAAGTCAGTCCAGTGGTAAACACTTGTTTCCTTTTCTTATTTGTTTTTTTTTGCATGCATATACAAAGAGATAAACAAAAAAAGGAGAGAGAAGAGGTCTTACCGTCGCCGTCCGTGGGTCTCACTTCCTCAGTGACAAGCCTTTCGGCTTCCCCAAGCCAGAGACGGTGAACTGAAGGAATGGGAAGGCCCCTTGTAGTTTCGATTTTAGGTTTAAAAATGTTTTTTTTCGTATTTCCTAGATCTAGGGTAAATCGAGGCTTATCCTCTGAATCCAACCTCGGATTCACATCGAGGATGAAACGAGGGTTATTTTGGTGTGTTTTGGAGGCTCGACCGCCGGATTCTGGGTTTCAGGGGATATTTGAGAGAAAATGAAAAACATAAGCAGGATTACAAAAACTGAAAATGAAAGAAATGAGGGGAAAATTGGTTTCGGTCTAAAATAGGGTTTATATAGGTGTTATTATTTTTTGAAATGGGTAAATCACATACTTAATCCCCCCGCGTTTCCAATATTTTCATTTTTGTCTCGCCGCATGTATAATTACAATCCCAGTCCCCCTGATATTTCAAAAGCTTACAATCTAGTCCCTAAATTACACTGAATCAGACTTTAAATGGTAAAATTACGCCTTTAACCATCCCGCGTTTTTGAACTTTTCATTTTGGGTCTGCCCCTTGGTCCAATTACAATTTTGATCCTTCTAGGTTCTGTTTACTTCGCATTTTTATCCTGAAATTACATATTATTGTTCTTTAATTTCTGCCACTAACTTTTATTTTTCTTTCATTTCAGTCCTGTCTCTTTGTAAATACTCATGTTCGTATTATAATCGTATATGTTGATGTATTCTATTGTTTTATTTTATATCCCTCGTATATGCCTCGTATTTTATGTTTAAATGTATATGTGTATTAAGCTTACGATAGTTATGTATCTTTTTATCCGGTTATTCGTATTAAAGTATGCTATGTTCTAGTTGGTTCGTATACAACATGTTTTATATATTTTTATATGTGTATGCTCTCTTGGTTTTTTTAGGTTACATGTTAGTGTATTTTCTTTTTTTTGTATGATATATTGTCCCATATATGTTGAAATATGTTTTATTACTAGTATGCATGTCTTTTTGAAATATTTGTTCGTCTATATATATTTATTCCTATCTTGTTATTGTGGCATGTTAAGTTTGCTTTTATCTGATATTAAGCTTGGTATGTATATGTGTATTTTAATTGCGTATTTCATTTATGTTAGATTAGTATTCTGATATGTGAATATTTACTGTTTTTAAATCATCTGCTATGTCTTCTATTTTTGTCATTAAGATTGCATATGGTATATAAATTGTTAATGCGGTGCCTTTTTATCCGAGCGTAAACGGGGCCAGTATCAGGCGTAGTGATAGTGGTTGGACGTTTATCCTCAGATGACGGGGCCCTTAAAATTTTTTCGCAATTATGACCGAATTTTAAAATAATCGTCACTTTAATCCGGAAAATCCAATATTAATAAAGCGGTAATTATTAAAGTACCAATTTTGGGCGGTGTGGGGTGCTAATCCTTCCCCATCCGTAACCGACTCTCGAACCCAATATCTTTGAATCTCTGGTTTTATGGTGTCCGGCCTACCTAAGTGGCCGGTGGCGACTCCATTTTTTTTAAAATGCGGTTTTTTTAAAAAACCCCACGAAATAAATATTTTTAAGAATCACATACACCTTTTCAAACACTTTGAAAAACAACGTTTTTTAGCGATGAGAACATAAAAAAGACATCGCTACAGATGGCGACTCCGCTGGGGACAAATTTTTTGTTTTTCAAAAACAAATGAGAGTCAAGCTTTTAAAATAATTACCGCTTTACTAATATTAGAAGTTCCGGATTAAAGTGACTATTAAATTAACATTCGGTCATAATTGCACGTTTATTTTAACGCTTTTAAAATATGGAATATAAACCCGTCTTTTTAAGTGGGGGGAAAACGCTAATGCTTTCGTGGAGATATCGTTCTCCCGTATGGGCCTAGCAAGTACCTTCGGGGCTCGAGTACCTTATGCTTTCGTAAGGATATCGTTCCTTCGTACGGGCATAAGCGAATGGGTCCCCCTGAATTGAACCCGATTGAAAGGAGCCTATAATGGGTGATGATCGGGGGCCTTGCTACTCTTAGTAGAGGACAACAAGGACAATTTTGGTACCTCCTAGAACCAACACTGCATGTAGAGAACATAGAAACCTACCCTGTTAGAGCCATGCGGATAACCTTAGGTATTTTAGACGAGATAAATAGGGTTGTTTTGTGTGTTTATTCTGTTTAATTTTGTCCTTTTATTTATATATTTATCAATTTTATCTGGTACTGACTTGTTTTCTTTTCGCTTTTGTTTTTTCTCATACATCATGCATTTGCATCACATAAAGGTACTGGTCAAGTGGTTTGCCTGATCAGAAAGTCTTTCACCATGGAAAAAAGGTGTCTTAGGAAAGAAGAGCTTAATTTGTCAGTCAGATGGTCAGAGGTCAACCAGAAAATCCAAGGAGACAGTTTGCCGAACGAACGCGTAATAGCAGGGTACACCTATGTGAGTCTCCAACAGAACGACCTATGGGATCTTCAAAGCATTTGGGAAAGGTGGGACCGAAGAATACAAGACTTGTTCTGCGATAGTTATGGCGACATTGCACAGCTGTTATATGTTAGGATTAACCAACCCCTACTCCGAGCTATAGTCCAGTTCTGGAATCCGGCTTTTTGCTGCTTCACCTTCAATGGGCAGGACATGATGCCTACGGTAGAAGAATACACTGCTTTACTTAACCAGAAAAATATTCAGGAAGATTGGATTTACGCGAAGCCTCCGAGGAATCAGAATTACACTGCGAAACTCAAAACCTTTGCGGGAATGAGTGACGATTGGGTTAATGGCCTCCTTCAGATCCGAGGAGACAATACAGTCTTTGCATGGGAAAGTATTCGGGACATCATACCGACACATCCGCATTTGAGGCAAAGAAAATGGACTTGTTCGCCTTAGGAATATATGGCTTGGTGATCTTTCCAAGAGTACTCGGGAACATTGACATAGCCATTCTGGATTTATTTGAGCGGGTAAAACGGAAAGCAAACCCAGTACCAGCAATCTTGGTCGGGACATCATACCGACACATCCAGACGAGGCAAAGAAAATTGACTTGTTCGCCTTAGGAATATATGGCTTGGTGATCTTTCCAAGAGTACTCGGGAACATTGACATAGCCATTCTGGATTTATTTGAGCGGGTAAAACGGAAAGCAAACCCAGTACCAGCAATCTTGGTCGAGACTTTCATTTCCTTAAATGCTAGCCGGAAACATGAAGAAGGACATTTTCAAGGATGCGCACAGCTGTTACAAGTATGGATTCAGAGTCACATGTGGAAGACACCGACTAGGGTCCTGCCGGGGATATCCTTCCAAGGTTTTTCGCCTTTGCGGAAGTACTTAGCAAAGGAATGGCGAGAGGATTTGAAAACAAAAATGTGGACTAGTTTCTTCAGGAACATTCAAGATGAAGACATAGCATGGAGGGTCCCGTGGCTCGGTAAAGTTAATTATTTTCTATACAGTTGTGGTGATTTCAACTGGCTGATGATGTTGGGATTGCATGGAGGGATCGCCTGTGCTTCGCTTTTAGTGTCTCGACAGTTCAGATCACGACAGTTCATTCCCAATACCGCCGGATTAAGCCAAACTGAATTTATTTTCAAAGGGGAGTTCAAAGGAAAAATTCAGACCATCATGAGGGCCTGGGACCATTGTTATCGGATCAGGGTGGAAGGAGATACCGAGCACATGACTACCCCGGACTACGATCTTTGGAGACGTTTGAGGATTAATAATATGATTCCCGAATCTGATCAAGGACTAGCAGTGTCACTCGAAGAGCTTACAAGAGTGGTACCGTCTGAAGCTGACATCTTAAGGAATGAACTCGAAGAAATTAAAAGGAAAATGGACATCCAACAGACCCAACATGCGAGCGAGCTCTATAAGGCAAGCTTAGAGGTTGACGAGCGGGACGGGATCATTAGGCAGTTGAAGAAATTAATGCAGATTTGAACGACAAAAATGCTCTTTATCAAAAAGATGCCCTTCTACTACAAGCAAAAATACAGAAGGCCAGCCGGAGTCAATTCATAGCCGTGGAAAGAGAAAGAATGAATGGTATCCGTTTGGTGGAAGAAGAACGAGAAATCAACAAGAGAGCGGTCGAGAAAGAGATAGAAAGCTGCCGTTTGGCTATGGAGGAAGAAAAATAGTCCTCCAAGAAGGCCATTGATCAGGAAAAGGAAAAACTCACGCAAGAAATCAGCAAGGGAAAACAAGCTGTCCATCATGAGAGAGAAAGCGTCACCGTATAGAAAAGAAAATCCATGAATAGTCGAAATAGACTGTTAGAGATGCAAAAAATGTACGATGACACTATTCAAAGTCTGGAGCAAAGCCAAAGTAAGAATGGCGAATTAAAAGGAAAGGTGGCGGAAGTTGAACACTCACTTCGAATGTACTGCCACAGAAATGGTTTCACTGAGCTTCAAGAAAGAGAGCGCGAAGCAAGCATGTTACAAGCACGAATTGAGTCCCTCGAAGCAACTGTTGAGGATTACAAGGAAAGAATTAGTGTGTTCGAAGAAGCTGCGGCCGGGGGGGACACCTATTGGCAAAAGAGACTGCGCGACGCTGCCCGTATGGTACAGGACAGGGACCAGTATTACGCAAACCTAATGGTGGACATACAGCGAGTCGCCAGGCATGTGAATGATTTAGCTGTCGAGGCTGAGACACTCTGACCTTTCATAGCCCCGGGAATGGAAGAAGCTCCCAGGTTCCTCAAGCTGCTGAAGGCAATTGGAAAATTAGGAGATAGAGCTAGAGCCTATCTATAGGAATCTGTGTTGTAATTAGATCTTTTGTATTAGGGATCTTTATTTTGTAACGCGAACTTTGTTGTAATCCAGACCCTTTAATTCCCGTGGAAGTAGTTCAAAAGGGTGATTACCAGCGGAATCAGTACCTTGTCTGCATACATTCTTGCATTTGCATCATGACATTCGCATCATTATACATGCATTTATTTCTTGCAACCATATTAACATTATGAATATTGTGGCGTTGTGTGTAGTTAACCCGCAATCATTCATCACCCATACTTTACCCGATTACAAAGAAAGCTCATGGAAGACAGGATAATCAGTCTAGAAAGAGGGCAAAAAGAGCTCGAGACAAGGCTTGAAGAGGCCCAGAGAAGCCTCAGTGATCAGATTGCGCAGTCGTAAGCATCTATAGTATCCGACATAACCGCATTATTGGCTAAAAGTCTGGCAAAAAGAGTCGAAGGAGAAACTATTCAAGATCCAGAAGGTACCCCGGCTCACTACAAGGTTCAACCAACTGCACCAAACCCGGCTAGGAAGGTGTATATCGACCCTGCAGGAATGTCATCTAGTTTTCAAGTAGGGGCACCTGAGACTCAACCCCTCGATGCTGAAGCACTCTATGAAGAAGAAGTGCCGGACCTGAACATGGTTGAAAGGATCAGGAATGAGGTAGAGAAAAAGTGGGAGGAAAGATTTCGCCTCATGGAGGAAAAATTTAAAGCGTTACAATCAAATAAAGAATCAGGAAATGATGCTAGCGATTTAAGTCTGGTGTCTGATCTTGTTCTACCGCCAAAATTTAAAACGCTAGAGTTCGACAAATACGATGGAACCACATGTCCTTCCGCACACATAACGATGTACTGCCGAAAGATGGTTGCTTACCATAAGGATGAAAAGCTACTGATCAATTGTTTCCAGGACAGTCTAACTGGAGCGGCGTTACGGTGGTACACCCAGTTGAGCAAAGCAAATGTTAAGACTTGGAAAGATCTGTCAAAAGCATTTACTGAGCAATACAAGCATGTAACAGACATGACCCCCAGCAGAATTATGCTGGAAAATATGGGGCAGAAGTCCAACGAAAGCCTGCGGCAATACGCCCAAAGGTGGAGAGAAGTGGCCGCCCAAATTCAGCCACCCATCCCGGAGCATGAAATTACGCCGTTATTTGTCAATACTCTGAAAGGGGCACTTTTTGATCGCCTCATTAATAACACAACAAAGTGCTTTGCTGACTTAATCAGGACTGGGGAGTCCCTCGAACTGGCAATTAAGAGCGGCAGAATTGATGGCGGGGAAGGGTCTCGGAAGTACAACAAGAGAAATGAAGTAAACACCACCAGCACCTATACCGCCCCGAAGAACTTCACAGTCTCACAGCCACAAGCACCTGTGGGAAAAACACAAAACTCGAATCAAAGAGATGAGAGAATCACCAGAAAAGAGAAAGAGAGAAGAACTTTCACTCCCCTACCTGTTTCGTACTCAGAACTTTACTCCCAGTTGTATGAAGCAGACCTGGTCCGGCCATACATCGTTACTCCTATCAATCCGCCCTTCCCGTCTTGGTATAATCCGAGCGCGCATTGCGACTATCACGGCGGTACCCCTGGACATCCCACTGAGAACTGCCTTGCCTTCAAAAAGCTTGTGCAGAACTTAATCGATTCCGGGATATTAAAGTTTTAAGAGCCGAGCGTGGCCAACAACCCGCTGACTAATCATGGGAGCAGAGGGGTAAATGTTATTGAAAAATACTTTTCCAGGAGGATAAAGGATGATGTGTCAGAAATCAAGTCTCCTTTACGGTGGGTATTTCAACAGTTATGCATGGCTCGTGTGATCGACAAAGGCATGATAACAAGGCAGAAGAAATGTGGAAAGTATTGCGAATTCCACCAGACTGAAGGGCATGATATCCAAGAATGTGATGAGTTCAAGAAATTGGTGCAACAATTGATGAATGAAAAGCAAATAGAATTCTTCGAGGAGCCCATGGGGAAGAAGGGGTCGGACGTACACATGACAGATAGCCCCAAAACTAAATACGGGAAGGATAGACCTTTTATCATCTCTCCCAGGCCAGGGAATGCAGGTGTCTCCCAAGGAGAAACCAGCAAAATAAGTCCCAAGATCATCATTTCAGCACCATCTCCATTCCCATTCAAAGATATGCGACAAACTCCCTGGAATTATGCTGTAAATGTGACTACGCCAGAAAAACCAGAACACGATTAGGTAAAAGAGCCTACGCTGAAAGACCAACAAAGCCAGAACGATGTGAACGTTGGTGAGACAGGCCATTTCACAAGGAGCGGCCGATGTTATTCCTCCGAGGCTTTGAAAACAGCAGAAAAAGATAAGGGGAAGAATACAGCAGTTAGCCCCACGCAGATATTTGGAGAAGAACCTTCCCCAAAGATAAATGAGCCGGTAACTGAGGCCCAGGCCAAAGAATTTCTAAAGTTCTTGAGACATAGCGAGTACAGTGTAGTGGAACAACTACGAAAAGCAACCGCCAGATCACAAGATCAAATTACTCTTGAGTTCAGAAAAGCACCGAGAGACGCTATTGAAAGTGCTGAATCAAACTTTTGTGCCCCAGGACATTTCTGTAACAAACCTGGGCATGATAGTGGGGCATATCACTTCCTATAATCATATAACGTTCAGTGATGATGAGATCCCGGAGGGAGGAATGGGGTCTACCAAAGCCCTTAACATCACTACCCACTGCAAAGGGTATGTATTACCAGGCATACTAATCGACAACGGGTCAGCATTGAATGTCTTGCCCATGGTGACCCTGCAAAAACTGCCAATAGATGGTTCTCACCTAAAGCCCTGCCACAATTCGGTAAGAGCCTTTGATGGTACGCAAAGAGGAACAATGGGGAAAATTGAGGTGCCACTATTGATCGGACCAGCTGAATATGTGATCGATTTTGTGGTGATGGATATAAAACCATCTTACAGCTGCTTGTTGGGAAGAC
The DNA here is from genome assembly GCA_019671005.1 of Hibiscus mutabilis. Taxonomy (NCBI): domain Eukaryota; kingdom Viridiplantae; phylum Streptophyta; class Magnoliopsida; order Malvales; family Malvaceae; genus Hibiscus; species Hibiscus mutabilis. The sequence continues at coordinate 20,429,374 of CM033717.1, read as the reverse complement.
CATGGATCCACTCCGCAGGAGTTGTCCCCTCATCATTGCATCAGAAATTAAAATTTGTAGTCGAAGGCAAATTGGTCACAGAGAGGCGATGTAAATTTATTGCTTCATGACATCGACGCCCCCTACATTCAAAATGATGAAGATGCTGCAGAATGCTCGTTCCGAGCATTGGAACTAGTAAATGCCACATTCGTTTCGGAGGGAAGTCGGATCCCATACCCCAGGTTATCTAATTGTACCAAGATGACCGTCGCAGAAACTTTGGGCCGAGGAGCCAAAATAGGAAAAGGGATGAGGAAGAAATTACAAGGAAACCTAAGACCCAAGAATATGATAACCAAGAAGGATCGTTTCGGGCTGGGTTACCAACCAAGTGACCAACAGAAGAAAGAGGAATATAAGAGGAAGGAAGAGCAAAGAAAAGCCAGATCTAAAGGAGAAGACATTCCATGGAGACCGATGTCCTTTCCTAGTTTGAAAACCACTTTTGTCTCTGGAGGGTTCTACCAGCCAGGTCAAGATGTTGGAGAGGCAATGAAGAAAAATGAGGAACTCAACCAGGAAGAGATACTCAATGAATCATTTGAAGGGATGTACATCAACATGATAGCTGAAAAGGACCGAGGCAGCAAAATGTTGACCAACATCCGCCCTTGCGCCGTCCCGGGAAACACTCGATAACCGGAGCTGCATTGATCTACCTGTAGTTTTTAGGAATAGATCAGAGTAATGCTCCGAATCAACCTTTTGTTTTTTCCCGTAAACAATGGGGATCTCTTGTACGGGGCACCTATGTTAACTTTTTGATTGAAATGAAAATATCCCCACTTTCCTAAAATGACCAAAGTTTCATTTATTTCATTCATGCATTCTTCATGTTCATTCCCTTCATATAAAGCCGTCTCTTTCCCAATACAATTCCTTCTCATTTAATGCAGGTCGCTCATGATTGACAATATGAATGATACCGGATCCAATCCTGGAGTGAATTTCGAATGCCCTGAGGTCTCGAAGGGAATTGAGGAAGGATATGATGAGATAGAAAGTGAGGTCCCGGAAGAGTTAAAGAGAATGGTAGACAACGAAGAAAGGCAGATCATGCCCCATCAAGAAGAAACAGAAGTTGTAAACTTGGGGACTGAAGAAGAGAGAAAAGAAATAAAAGTAAGAACGACGATTTCCTCAAAAACCAAGCACGAACTAATAGCCCTACTTTAGGAATTCAAGGATGTCTTCGCCTGGACTTATCAAGATATGTCAGGGTTGAATACCGACATAGTGGTGCACAAATTGCCAACAAAATCGGAATGCAAACCAATACAGCAAAAACTTCGGAGAATGAGACCAGATATGTTGTTAAAGATCCGAGAAGAAGTGAAAAAGCAGTTTGATGCTGGATTCTTGGAGGTAGCCAAATACCCCAAATGAGTTGCAAACATTGTACTAGTACCAAAGAAAGACGGGAAAGTCCGTATGTGTGTAGATTATAGGGATCTGAACCGAGCCAGCCCTAAAGACAACTTCCCTTTACCACATATTGACACGCTGGTGGACAACACCGCAGGACATTCATGGTTTTCCTTCATGGATGGCTTCTCAGGGTACAACCAGATAAAGATGGACCCTAACGACATGGAGAAGACCACATTCATAACCATGTGGGGCACTTTTTGTTATCGAGTGATGCCGTTTGGACTAAAGAACGCAGGGGCAACATACCAAAGAGCAATGGTGACTCTTTTCCATGACATGATGCACAAAGAAATAGAAGTATACGTGGACGATATGATTGCCAAGTCCAGAACAGAGGAAGAGCACCTACAAAACTTGAGAAAACTATTCCAAAGACTACGGAAGTACCAACTGAGGCTCAATCCTGCCAAGTGTACCTTCACCGTTACTTTTGGAAAACTCTTAGGGTTCGTGGTAAGCAGAAGAGGGATTGAGATTGATCCAGATAAAGTGAAAGCCATCCAGGACCTCTCACCACCCCGCACTCAGAAAGAAGTTCGCGGTTTCCTGGGGAGGCTGAATTATATCTCTCGTTTCATTTCCCAATTAACCGACCAATGTGACCCGGTCTTCAGACTTCTTAGAAAGAATAATCCTGGCATGTGGGATGAAGAATGTCAAAGAGCCCTAGAAAAGATCAAAAAGTACCTGACAAATGCGCCAATTTTAGTCGCACCAGTACCTGGTCGACCACTAATTCTCTACTTAACAGTTTTGAGAATTCAATGGGATGCGTACTGGGGCAACACGATGAGTCAAGAAAAAAGGAGCAAGCCATCTATTACCTAAGCAGGAAATTCAATGATTGTGAAACGCGATACCCGCCAGTGCAGAAGCTGTGTTGTGCTCTAGTTTGGGCTACCAAGCGGCTTAGACAGTACATGCTGTACCATACTACCTGGTTGATATCCAAGCTAGATCCATTGAAGTTCTTAATGGAAGCGCCAGCACTAACGGGAAGGATGGCCTGATGGCAGATGCTCTTATCCGAATTCGACATCGTATACGTTAACCAGAAAGCCGTAAATGGGAGTGCCGTAGCAGATTTCCTAGCTAGTCGTGCTGCGGATGACTATGAGGCATTGAACTTTAATTTCCCAGATGAAGACTTGATGTGCATTACAACCGAAGACGAGGTTTCAGATGATAAATCATGGAAACTTTACTTCGATGGAGCCTCTAACGCCCTCGGACATGGGATAGGAGCAGTGCTAATTTCCCCTGAGGACGTCTATTATCCTTTCACCAGCAGATTGGAATTCTTCTGCACAAACAATATAGCTGAATACGAAGCTTGCGTTATGGGACTGAACTCAGCTATTGAGAGAAAGATTAAGGAACTTCGAGTATTCAGAGATTCATCCTTAGTAATTTACCAACTGCGCGGAGAATGGGAAACCAGGGACCCGAAGTTGGCCAAATATTACGAATTGATCTAAGAGCTCACCAAAGAGTTCGAAAAGGTCAGCTTCAATTACCTGCCCCGAAAAGAAAATCAGATGGCAGATGCATTGGCGACCTTGGCATCCATGTTTAAAACAAACACTGGGGCAGAAATGAAGCCCAATTGAGATGCAGACGTTTGAAAAGCCTGCTCATTGTTGTAATGTACAGGAAGAGATCGATGGAAATCCATGGTACTATGACATCTTGCAATATGTCAACCTTCGAAAGTATCCAGAAGGGGCAAACGACAATGACAGAAAAACACTCAGAAAAATGGCAACAAAATATGTCCTAGATGGGGAAATCCTGTATAGGAGAAGTCATGATCAGACATTGCTGAGATGTGTGGATGCCCGGGAGGCGAAGGAGATCTTAGCCGAAGTACATGACGGGATCTGTGGAACGCACGCCAACGGACTGTCTATAGCCCGAAAAATTATGAGATATGGTTATTTCTGGTTGACCATGGAGGGAGATTGCATTGATTACGCCAGGAAATGCTACAAATGCCAAATCTATGCTGACAAAATTCACGCACCCCCATCGCCTTTACACACCATGAATTCTCCGTGGCCTTTCGCAGCATGGGGCATGGACGTCATCGGGAAGATTCATCCGAAAGCTTCCAATGGACACCGTTTCATTTTGGTCGCCATAGACTACTTCACCAAATGGGTAGAGGCAGTGTCGTACGCCAACATCACAAGAACCACAGTATGTAAGTTCTTAAAGAAGAAGATTATTTGTCGATACGGATTGCCAGAAAGGATCATCACCGACAACGCTTCCAATCTGAATAACAAAATGATGACGGACGTGTGCACTCAATTTAAGATGACGCACCATAATTCCACAACCTATCGTCCTAAAATGAATGGAGCAGTGGAAGCAGCAAACAAGAACATAAAGAAGATCATAGCGAAAACTACGGATACCTACAGGGATTGGCATGAGAAGTTGCCTTTCGCCCTTTTCGCCTATAGGACGTCCATTCACATGTCAACAGGGGCAACACCCTACTCCTTGGTGTATGGTACCGAAGCAGTACTTCCCATCGAGGTAGAGATCCCGTCTCTCCGGGTCTTAAATGAAGTAAAATTGGAAGAAGCTGAATGGGTGCAGGCCAGACTCGACCAGCTAAATCTCATTGACGAAAAGTGACTAAAGGCCATTTGTCATGGTCAGATGTACCAAAAGCGGATGGTGCAGGCATACAACAAAAAAGTGCGCCCAAGAGAATTCAAAGAAGGGGATCTGGTACTCAAGAAAATACTCCCTATCCAGAAAGATTCTCGAGGAAAATGGATGCCCAACTGGGAAGGACAGTACGTCGTAAAAAAGGCCTTCTCAGGAGGAGCCCTGATCCTAACAGAAATGGATGGGGACGAGCTGAAAAATCTCGTAAATTCTGATGCCGTCAAGAAATACTATCTTTGAATTAAATAAAAAAAAGAAAAAAATGATGAAAAAGAGAACAAAAATGGAGAGCTCAGGGCGAAAACTCGAAACCGGGCGTCTTGAAGCAAAGGGAGGACCTTGTACATCATGAAGAGGATGCTTCAAGCAAAAAATTCTACGCCGGTCGACAGGATCATGTATCATTCATATCGAAGATAATGAAGGATCTTGTATTTCATACTTAACTTTTCTTTTTTCTCATGTGTGTCATACCTTTCTTTTTAAGATATCCCAAGCCCTTAATCGTAATAAAACGTGTCTTTGAGCATCCATTCGTTGCCTTCTTGTTAATTTCAGTCAAATAAGTTAGCATAGGCTTATACTGAAACAAGAGATTTCGGAGCATTACTGTGATTTAACCTTAAAAATGTAGGTGATCAAAGAAAACGATGTTAACTCCGTCTTCTAGTTCCCTACATGATGGCTGTTGATAGGGAAGGCGGAAAGCTTCAAACAACCGGATAAGATGACCAATGGCGTACGTCCTATCTATTCAAGGAAGGCATGCGAGATAACAAGAGAGATCTCTTGGGTGAAAACCCAGAAAGGCACCCCTAAAAAAAACTCTCTCTAAAGTGAAAACCCGAAAGGGCACTTTAGAATTCCAAGTCGTAATTGGAGAAAAAGAAAAGTTGAGATGGTTGAACCCGACAAAGGAAGGGGTATCGATGCCCGTAAGAAAGGAGAAAGCGAACATCAAGATCAAATAAGGACCAAAACAAGCCCACCAAGATATTGACACTCATGCATCATGAATAGTCAGACATCACTAGGATTAGGAGCATGTCAATTCATTTGTCATAGCATTTTATTTTTATCTCAGACAAGTATCTGCAGATCCAAAGAGACATCGATGGCCATCGTGGTGTGAATCCCAAATGAGAAGACAATGTTTTTACATACAAAAGGCATATGTTTTCAAGCTCCAGAGAGGTTCTATATAGGAAGAATCCTCCGCTCCGAGGCTTCGTGCTGAAAGTTCTATATAGGAAGGACCGACAGCTCGTGGTGAAGACTAGCAGTTCTATATAGGAAGGACTCCCAGTCGAAGGAATTCACCCATGACACGCAAGATTATATAGGAAATCCTGCTGTGTCGAAAGCGAAGAGTTCTATATAGGAAGGGCTCCGAGCTTCAATGTCTTAGAGTAAAAGATTCTATATAGGAAGAATCTGTAGCTCCAAGATTTCAGACGCCAAAAGTTCTATATAGGAAGGACCGACGGCTCCAAGGTGAAGACTCGCAGTTCTATATAGGAAGAACTCCCAGTCGAAGGAATTCACCTATGACACAGGGTTATATAGGAAACCTGTTGTGTCGAAAGCGAAGAGTTTTATATAGGAAAGGCTCCGAGCTTCATTGTCTTAGAGTGAAAGGTTCTATATAGGAAGAACCTATAGCTCTGAGATTTCAGATGCCAAAAGTTCTATATAGGAAGGACTGACGGCTCCAGGGTTTGAAGACTAGCAGTTCTATATAGGAGGAACTCCCAGTCAGAAGAATCCATCAGCGGCACAAAAGGCTTTATATAGAAGAAACCAGCGTTGAAGGCGAAGAGTTCTATATAGGAAGGACTCCAAGCTTTACAATCTCCAAGTGAAAGGTTCTATATAGGAAAGACTCATAGCTCGAGGTTTCAGAGCGAAGGGTTCTATATAGGAAGAGCCTGTAGCTCCAAGATCGGAAGGTGACGAAGCTCTATATAGGAAGAACTTACGAGCCCGAAGATTCAGCTAAAGAAGAGCGGAGATGTCCAAAAGAACACGTTTTTCCAAAGCTACAAACAGGGAAGTCTGATAAAAATGAGTGCTTATGAATCTTTGCTTTATTTCCCATTCCATGAGAACAAGCAAAGAGGGGCAACTATAATCACTCATTTTTATCATGTAAATATATATTAGTATTGCATGTATACATATTATATTATATGTTTATTGTTTGCATGAGTATTACTAATATATATAAGGTGTGGTGTGCATGTATATTATAAGCTATGTATGTATACGTATTAATGGTGTATGTGTGTCGCGTATGTATCTAGAGTACGAGCGTATTTGTTTAATGTATATAGATGTTATGTTAATTATGTGTATGATTATATATACGTATGCCAATATGTTATACTTGTATAAGTATACGTTTGTATTATGTATGTGTATTGCTGCTATAATTATATTATTATTAATATTATTGGGCTGATATGAAATGAAATCCAAAAAAATTATATATTAAATAAATAAATTATAGTCCAAGTCCAGTTACAAATAGTTACAAGGCCCGGTTGGCCCAAACCTTATCTAATTACAACTGTGTGTGCAGGTGGCTGTGGGCTGTTAGATCAAGATCTGATCCAACGGCCACGATCCAACCAAAGAGCCAAAATATCTGCCAGCCGCGTGTTCCACACGTATGAACCGTTCGAGTGCCATGCGCGCGTGCGGTCCACGCGCGGACGCTTTGATATCCCACTCGTGCGTGAGCCCCACGCGCTCTGACTCCTCGACTGCGGAGCTCCACGTGGCAAGATCTGGAGCTCTTTCACCAAATCGAGGCTTCATCCAGGCCGTTCGTCCCTCAAGCCATCTCGACCGTTAGATCAGATCTGATCCAACGGCCGAGAATGCGTCTGGCCACTGGCAGAACACCCACACCGCCACTATGCCGATCTTCAACCACCGTGCTCAGAACATGCCAAATACAACAAGCAATAAGTTTGTCAGTCCAGATCTGTGAAGCAAGTAATATACAACTTGTACCAAAAAAGACGGGGATATATATGAAGCGAAATATTTTGTAAAAAGGGTGGTAACAAAAAAACAAGAGAGTTGTAACAGAGATCTTGTAACAAAAAAAAACTGAAAGTTGTAACCAGTCAAGTGATAATCGAAAGTCAGTCCAGTGGTAAACACTTGTTTCCTTTTCTTATTTGTTTTTTTTGCATGCATATACAAAGAGATAAACAAAAAAGAGAGAGAGAAGAGGTCTTACCGTCGCCGTCCGTGGGTCTCCCTTCCTCAGTGACAAGCCTTTCGGCTTTCCCAAGCCAGAGACGGTGAACTGAAGGAAGGGGAAGACCCCTTGTAGTTTCGATTTTAGGTTTAAAAATGTTTTTTTTTGTTTCGTATTTCCTAGATCTAGGGTAAATCGAGGCTTATCCTCTGAATCCAACCTTGGATTCACATCGAGGATGAAACGAGGGTTATTTTGGTGTGTTTTGGAGGCTCGTCGGTGCCGGTTAGCGGCGGCCGGTGGCGGAGAACACGGCGGCCGGCCGCCGGATTCTGGGTTTTAGGGGATATTTGAGAGAAAATGAAGAACATAAGCAGGATTACAAAAACTGAAAATGAAAGAAATGAGGGGAAAATTGGTTTCGGTCTAAAAATAGGGTTTATATAGGTGTTATTATTTTTTGAAATGGGTAAATCACACACTTAATCCCCCCGCGTTTCAAATATTTTCATTTTTGTCTCGCCGCATGGTATAATTACAATCCATTCCCCCTGATATTTCAAAAGCTTACAATCTAGTCCCTAAATTACACTGAATCAGACTTTAAATGGTAAAATTACGCCTTTAACCATCCTGCGTTTTTGAACTTTTCATTTTGGGTCTGCCCCTTGGTCCAATTACAATTTTGATCCTTCTAGGTTCTGTTTACTTCGCATTTTAGTCCTGAAGTTACATATTATTGTTCTTTAATTTCTGCCACTGACTTTTATTTTTCTTTCATTTCAGTCCTGTCTCTTTGTAAATACTCATGTTCATATTATAATCGTATATGTTGATGTATTCTATTGTTTTATTTTATATCCCTCGTATATGCCTCGTATTTTATGTTTAAATGTATATGTGTATTAAGCTTACGATAGTTATGTATCTTTTTATCCGGTTATTCGTATTAAAGTATACTATGTTCTAGTTGGTTCGTATACATCATGTTTTATATATTTTTATATGTGTATGTTCTCTTGGTTTTTTTAGGTTACATGTTAGTGTATTTTCTTTTTTTTTGTATGATATATTGTCCCATATATGTTGAAATATGTTTTATTACTAGTATGCATGTCTTTTTGAAATATTTGTTCGTCTATATATATTTATTCCTATATTGTTATTGTGGCATGTTAAGTTTGCTTTTATCTGATATTAAGCTTGGTATGTATATGTGTATTTTAATTGCGTATTTCATTTATGTTAGATTAGTATTCTGATATGTGAATATTTACTGTTTTTAAATCATCTGCTATGTATTCTATTTTTGTCATTAAGATTGCATATGGTATATAAATTGTTAATGCGGTGCCTTTTTATCCGAGCGTAAACGGGGCCAGTATCAAGCGTAGTGATAGTGGTTGGACGTTTATCCTCGGATGACGGGGCCCTTAAAATTTATTCGCAATTATGACCGAATTTTAAAATAATCGTCACTTTAATCCGGAAAATCCAATATTAATAAAGCGGTAATTATTAAAGTACCAATTTTGGGCGGTGTGGGGGTGCTAATCCTTCCCCATCCGTAACCGACTCCCGAACCCAATATCTTTGAATCTCTGGTTTTATGGTGTCCGACCTACCTAAGTGGCCGGTGGCGACTCCATTTTTTTTAAAATGCGGTTTTTTTAAAAAACCCCACGGAATAAATATTTTTAAGAATCACATACACCTTTTCAAACACTTTGAAAAACAACGTTTTTTAGCGATGAGAACATAAAAAAGACATCGCTACATTATCCTTCAAAATATCCTGGATATTCTATTCGATCCGAATATCCGAATATTCTTCCAAACTTTATCGCTTTATAGCAAAAAATACAAGCTCCGTACGAAAAATCCGAGTAACACGAAAAGGTCACTCTTGGGGGGTGAACTATTCATTTTCGGGGTTAAAATGCATAACTTTTGAAAATTACACTTTAGTTCCTAAACTTTTCCAAAGTTTACACTTTAACCACAAAACTTCCAAAATTTTCATTTTGGTCACTAAATTTTAAACTTCAATTCCCATTCCAATTTTCCTCGAATTTCGACCAAACTTTGCAAGTACCCTAATTAACTTGCCCTATATCATCTGATGCTTTTAAATATCAGAGATTCCTTTTTCATAACCCATAATCGAAGAAATCCTAATTTTTGCATTTTTGTCATTTTAGTCACTAAGATAAATTTTAAGATATTATCTTAGTACTAAATGATCCTTAATCAACTTAGTAAAATTTGGGGTATTACAATTCTATCCCCTTAAGAAAATTCGTCCTCGAATTTTCAATGCTTTCTGATTCAAAAAGGTGAGGAAACTACTTTCTCATATCCTTTTACTCTTTCCCAAGTCGCTTTTTCGAATTCAAAATTTTTCCAAAGAACTTTAACAAGCGAGATCATCTTATTTCTTTGACTCCATCTGCCAAAATCTTTACCGATTCTTCCTCATAAATCAAATCTGGTTGAATCTCTATTCCCTCGGAGCTAATGATATGTAAAGAATCTTATTGATATATTTTTTTTGAGCATTGATACATGAAATACATTGAGAATCTTATCCATTTCCGGAGGTAAGGCTAGCTAATAAGCCACCGGGCCAACCCTTTTTACAATCTTATGTAGTCTAATAAATCTCGGACTCAGCTTCCCTTTTTGTCCAATGGTTGAGATTGATTTTATCATCAATCATAGGACCTCCATTAATATCTCTCTGATAATCTAGTGTGCCAGAACTCTCAATTCTTTTGTAATAAGTGCCTAAGCAGGCTGATTCAAGATCAAATCTAAATGCGTGTCAAATGTAAATGTGATATGTATGTAATATATGTGATATAAATTGTAACATATGTTTTTCATAGTATTTGTAACATATGATATATATATCACATAGTTTTATGTAATATATAGTTCTTGTATAATATATATAGTTATTATATAGTATATGATTTTTATGCGATATATGTTTTTTATATAATATATATAATATATGGTGTATATATATAGTATAGTTTATAATAAAATATAATGTAAAGTTTTTTTACGTAATATACATCTTTATAGTATAAGGTTTTTATAGTATATATAATAGTGTCTTTATAGTATATATAATACGTAGTTTTATAATATATGTAATACGGTTTTAAATATATATATATATATAATATGTCCTATATATGTATATGCATTATTATATAATTAAGGCATAGTTTTTATAAGTATATATACGTGTGGTTTTCTTAGTATATGCATAGCCTAGGTGGTTTAGGGCTTGAAGTGCTTTTTGGGCTTTGGGCTAGTTAGGTTAATCTTATAGATTAGATTAGGGGAAGATTAATTTAATTAATTTAAAGTGTGCACTCATCTCATGGGGGCATAACCTTTAAATTAATTAAATTAATTTAGGGTTAGTTCTTATCTAGAGCCATAGTTAGATTTAAGATTTGAATTAATTTAGTAAATTTAAATTTACCCTTGGCTTATTGGGATAAATGTCAAAATTCATTAAATTAGTTGAATATCTCTTAATTCCTTTAGGGTAAGATAGGCATCATAATTAGATGGACATTTAATTTAAAATCATGTTTAATTAACTTGATTCATTTTAAATAGTATCCTTGGCTCATTGGGATACTAGTTTAAAATTAATCAAATTAATTATCATGGTATAAGATAATTCATAAATTGTTAGGTTTTCTAGTCTTAGGGTTAATTAATCTAGGGTTAACATTAGACTTATTTAGTTAACAATTAGATCACTAATTGGACTTCCATAATCTGGGTCTTTTAGGTTAAGGCTTTAGTGGGCCTTTTCGGTTTATTTTCAAGCCCCTATGTAACGTCCATTTTAATTGTCATTCATGTGACCCTTTATTTTGAATTAATGAATCTAAATCATAAAAAGGAGATATTTATTAATTTCGATATTTATGTCGCAACAGTCCGAGCTTAAAGGATGTTGACAAAATATTTGAATTAATCCTTACCGTCCCAAGGTAAAATTAAAAGTTGATAAAATCATCATATCTTAACTGTTTGCACCATGCATAAAGGTGACGTACGAGATTCGAACCATAAATTAACACAACAGTCAGACTTATATGATGTCGGTTTAATCTATTGTCCGATGTATCGTCAACCTTATTAATTAAATGCCCAATTAATTTGAACCTACCAATTTGATAAAGCCCGTCCAATTAAAGTCAATTTTCAAATAAGCTCACCAAATTAAATTCAATTCAAATTTTGACAATTTTCTTCGATTAAAAGTAACAAATTTTTTGGTACCGATTTCCGGGCGTGATGGGGGTGCTAATCTTTCCCCACACGTAACCAACTGTCGAACCCTTTCAAAATGAATCACTGGTTTTTGTGGTGTCCGGCCTACCTTATCCAAATGTCCGGTGACGATTCCAAATATTCATTGTTTTCAAAGGAATATGAATTTTCAAAAGAAATCCATTTAAATCAAAATTTCCAATAATGATTTGGGGATAACCCATAGAACTTGAACTTAGGAAATTACATATTTCAAAAGACCAAAAATGTCGTTATAGCTTGGTGGCTCCACTGGGGAGATGATTTTGTTTTTTACCAAAACAAAAGGAGAGTTAGGCCAAGAAAAATATTTGATGCTTTAATGATTGGAAATTATTAGAATTTTAATTGGTTAACAAGGTTGTTCCTTTTTGAAAATGTGACTATGATTGTATGAGCTTTGATAATTGGTGGCCCTCGGACTAATTTTTCATTTAATTTCTAAGGAATCATCGACATGTGTTGCACCATGTTCATCAAGCTCTATACTCGAGCTTTGTCCCTTAGGTGGGAGTGAAACTCCACATACCCACGCGAGTAGCCCTCCACAGGTCGGTAATTCACTTCCAAAATCCACGCCTCTTGGCACATGAGCAACCCTCCATGTCATTAGGCCGTGCTTTCCCTCGAACCGAAACCAATGTGCAAGCTTGTAATGGGCCAGAATTGGTGTTCTTCTTGCCTTAGCAGGCAATGAGATAGGTTCGGGTACCCTCAATTAGAACCGAAACCATGTGAGAGAATCTAAGAAGTCCACCCCATTAGAGCCATGCGGATGACCTTAGCGAACTAGAATTTATGTGGTTAGGGCTTTCTTTATGTGCTTGCCTTTCACTTGTTTCGTTTATCTTTTCTCGTTTTTATTTTATTGTATATCTTATGACTAATGCGTTTCTTTTTGTCTTATCCCTTTCCCTTTTTACCTTTTTGTTTTGCATATTTTGTCATATCATGAAGAGCACATTGAATTGGAAATAGTCTGAAATTAAATACCAGATCAATGGGAGATTTGATTTGTAGCAGTGATGAAAAGAACTTCGATGTGCAAAGATGGTCAGAAGAAGAGCAACTACATGATGGAGATAGCATTTCTGTCGGGTTCAGGTCAGCAATGGCAACTAAGACATTCATGAATACGAAGTTCAACGACGTGTCTGAGTTGAAGCCGAAATGGAATAGTTGGGATCTTGAAACGAGAAATGTTTTCAAAAAAGAGTATGGAAACATTGCATACTTGCTAGATGTTCCGGTTGACCAAGCACTACTAAAAGCTTTGGTGGGGTTCTGGAACCCAGCTTACAGTTGTTTCATAATCGGTAATTTTGATTTGACTCTGATGATCAAAGAATACCAGGATCTCATAAATTGCAAGAAGATCGACGAGAACCAGGTCTACTCTGAGCCTAACAAGAACAAAGCCTTTCGAGGCAAGCTTAGTAGATTCTCAGACATGTTGTTATATTGGGACGAGCATCAAGTCACCACTTGGAATAAGAAAGAATATCTTAAGTGGGAGGGAATCTTAGCCTTAGCTTCCGTACATCCTGTAGACCGAGTTCAGCGGGACCTCTTTGCATTGTTGATCTATGGGTTGGTGCTTTTTCCTCGGGCATTAGGGCTTATCGACCTGTCAGTTTTGGACTTGTTTGATCGATTGAGCGGCGTGACCAATCCGGTACCTGTAATTTTGGCTAAAATTTTCTGATCTTTGGGGTTTTGTAGGGATAACGGTGGAGGTCGCTTGTAAGGATACTCACAGCTTTTGACCGCTTGGTTCTACAGTCACCTATGGTCAGATGTTAGTTTCTCAAGACCTCTCTACGATGGCAAGTTCTCACCATTGGAGGAATTCTTGCGAAAGGGGGATTGTCCAACGCGAAGATCTGAGGAAGTTTGGCTAGATGTTCTCATAAGTTTAAAGGAGGAGGACATAGTTTGGAGAGCTTCGTGATTATTGGCAAAAAATATCCTCTATAGATGCGGAGTACACTCTTGGGTACCACTACTTGGTCTTTGGGGGGATACAGCTTATGCACCTCTTCTATTTTGAGATAGTATGGCTCAAAGCAATTTGTGCCGGCCACCAAGGGTTTAAACGAGTTCAACATGAATTATGAGAAGGAGAAAGGCTACAAGGCAGTGTTGTATAATGCTTCTTCAACTTGGAACAACGCAAGACGAGTTAGGATCATGAATGCTCCTTATTTGATCACCTCTGAGTATGAAGTATGGCGGTTCAGTCGAGTCAACGATAACATTCCTCAATTGAATCCCGATGAAAAGAGATCTATGGAGGAGAGGTTGGCCACGCTTCCTACCGAGTTGATAAGAAAGCAACTTGAAAAGGACCAAAAGAGGTACCTTAACCTCGAAGAGAAAGCCAACCAAGAAAAGTTCGACTTCGAATTGGAAAAGACACAGCTTGAAAGAGTGATTAAAGGCCTACAAAGAAAGAAAGATGAGATGAAACTCGAGCTCAAGATGGAGAAGGAAGAGATTCAGAAGCTTAAGAGGCTAAATAAGAGAAAAGAGTCGCAAAAGGTAGACCAAGCAAGGGGTTAGAGTCCCGACTCAAGGAGGAGAGGTCGAGAGCCGAGAACTACAAAAAGATGTATTACGGGCACAAGGACCAAGTGCCCACTTTAACGCAAGAGATGAAGAACCTTCGCACTTCTCACTCAAGACAGCTCGAGAAAGAACAACACCAAAAGTAAGCCTTGGAAGATCAAGTTAAGTGTTTGGAAAAGTCTCTCTTCAAGCATAAGGGTTCGACTAGCGAGCTAGAAGCTAGTAACTCAGAGAATCAAGCTTTGGGGGCTCGTGTCGAAGAATTGGAAACTGAGGTTCAGCGGCTCGAGGATCACGTACCAAGCCTTAGGGGAGCGATTCAAGTACGCCCGATGGCAACTTTGGAGCAACTACATTTTGTTACTTACACTATTTGAAGGCAGGAGCAGGAATTGGAACAATGGACGGCTCAGATGCAAGATGTCACCATGAAGATACAGTTTTTGGCAGAAGATGCTGTTGAGCTTCATGATTGCGTGGATGACGAATCCGAGGAAGGGGAAAAGATTGTCTGGATCTTGAGAGAGATCGTCGACCTGGGCGCTAACTTAGGGCCATATGCGTAGTTGGTTTTCTCTAGTTATTGTAACAAGACAATGTTTCTATTAATGAGAGTCGTTTAACGATGATATTTTCCAAACTCAGTGTTGCTCTTTACATTCATGCATAATACATCTATTTACATTCTTTATTTAATTGCTGAATCTAATTTAAAAGCTTTATTTCAGAAGAAAGATAGCATTTTGGTTCTTTAAGTCATGATCTTTCTACAACCATTCTGCACTCGTACGGTACCCGTTTGCAGTCAAGAACAATGGAGGAAATGATGGGTAAAGTAGAACAAGGTTAGAAGAACCTCAAGGTTCGTCTGGATAGAATTGAACAGAATATTAGGGATTAGATCAAACTTTCTCAGGGCTTCAATCATTGCTCAAATGACCGATTTTCTATTAAAGATGAAAGGCAAGGAAGGAGTTTTGTTGACAGCTCGAATGTCGAAGAATAAAAGGGTACCGAATCTCATACGAGGGTTCAGCCAGAAGTACCGGATCTGAAAAAGAAAGTGTATATAATATAGCGGGGGCAGCCGCTAACCATCCTATAGGGGCGTCTGCTAGCCATCATCTAAGAGCCTCATCAAATCAACCCATCGATTTGGGAGCAATCCATGGGAACGATGTGCTTGACCTAAACATGATGAATGAGGTAGAGGAAATGATTAGGGCCGAGATGGAAAAAAATATGAAGAAAGATTTCGTGCCTTTGAAGAGAAATTTAAAACTTTGCAAGAGGCGAATGGGCAAGGGAATGATGCTAGTGATTTGAGCCTTGTGGCAGACTTGATCCTACCACCAAAATTCAAAGCTCATGATTTTTACAAGTATGACGGAACTTCATACCCTTCAGCCCACATCACCATGTATTGCAGAAAGATGACAACTTTTATAAAGAATGAGAAGCTACTCATTCATTGTTTTCAGGATAGCTTGACCAGTTCCACAACCCGATGGTACACTCAACTCATTCGAGTTAACATCAAGCCATGGAAAGACCTCTCAAGGGCTTTTGTGGAACAATACAAGCATGTAACCGACATAAACCCTAACCAAATCATGTTAGAAAGAATGAGGTTAAGGTCGAATGAGAGTCTTCGCCAGTTGCTCAGAGGTGGCATGACGTGGCCGCACAGATCCAACCATCAATCCCCAAACATGAGATCACGCCATTGTTCGTCAATACTTTGAGGGGCGCATTGTTTGATAGGTTGATAAATAGCACCACCCAAAATTTTGCCTACATGGTAAGAACCGGGGAGTCGATTGAAGTGGCCATAAATTGCGAAAGGATTGATAGTGGGGAGAGCTGTCGGAAGAACTACAAGAGAAAAGATAATAAGGTGAATACCACAAGCACCTATGTGGCCCCAAAGAGTTTCACTATTGTGTCACCACAAGTCATGATTGGTAGGGGCAAAGCTCGATTAAAAAAGAAACTAGGCCTCAAAGAAGGAAAGTGAGAAGATGTCTTTCACTCTTCTGCCCGTGTCTTATGCTGAATTATATTCACGGCTGCATGAAGATGACTTGGTCTGGCCCTATTATGTCACCCCTTTCAAACTACCTTTCCCTGCGTGGTACGAAGAAAAATCACACTACGAGTATCATGCCAGAGTCTTGGGGCACTCAATGGAGAACTGTGTTGCATTTAAAAAGTTCATGCAAAACATGATAAAGAGAGGGGTGTTGCAACTAGATGAACCGAATGTGGCCACCAATCTACTGCCAAATTATAGGGGTCGTGGCATGAATGCAATCGAGGAAGAGTACACCAGAAAGGCCAAGACGGAGGTGTTCAAAGTCAAATCCCCTTTGAGGTGGGTATTCCAACAGTTATGTATGGCCCGCCTAATTGATCGGGGCATAGAAATCATGCAAGAAGGGTGCATACCATATTGTGAGTTCGATCAAGAAGAAGGGCACGATATTTAATGTTGCGATGAGTTTAAATAAATGATCTAGAAGATGATGGATAATAAGGAGATCGAATTCTTTGAGAAGGAAGAGGAAAGAAAAGAGCTAGATGTGTGCACATCAGACAACCCCAAGATCAAGTATAGGGTAGACATGCCTTTTGTCTTATCGCTTAAGCCAAAGGAGGAAAGATCGTCCCAAGGCGAAAGCTCCTAGGTAACTCCCAAAATCCAAATTTCAGCCCCGACCTTCTTTTTATTCAAGGACCTGAAAGGTTCTATGGAGCTACACCGTTCACATCTCAGTACCAGAAAGTTCGGAACCACAGAGATGAGAAACCACCCGGTGAAGAAAAGCTCGTAGAGAAAGAAGACCCAGCCGAAACGGTGAATGAGGAGGGGCATTTTACAAGAAGTGGAAGGTGTTATTCACTAGAAACATCCAAGGCGATGGAGGAGTCGAAGGACAAAGGCAAAACAGCAATGACCGAGCCTGAAGAGATTTTTGGAGAAGAGCCTCCCTCGAAGATTCTTGAGCCAGTAACCGAGACACAATCACAAGAATTCTTAAGGCTCCTAAAACATAGTAAGTATAGCATCGTCGAGCAACTCTGAAAGTAGCAAGCACAGATCTCTGTACTAGAATTGTTGTTAAGCTTAGAAAAGCACCAAAACGCACTGTTGAAGGTGTTAAACAAAGCATTCATCCTAAATGACATCTCGATGAGCAAATTAGTCCGAATTGTAGGTCACATTGCTGCAGAAAACTGCATCACTTTCAGTGATGATGAAATTTCAGACGGTGGTATGAGATCGACCAAAGCTTTGAATATTACTACACATTGCAAAGGGTATGTCTTTTTGGGAGTGCTTGTCGACAACGGGTCCGCTTTGAATGTGCTGCCAAGGGTGACTTTGCAAAGGTTGCCAATAAACAGTTCACATATGAAGCCTTGTCAGAACTCTATTAGAGCATTTGATGGCACCCAAAGGGACGTTATCGGGAAGATTGAGATACCCTTGCTAATCGGGCCTACTGAGTATGTCATTGAGTTTGTGGTAATAGACATTCGGCCAAATTATAATTGTCTATTGGGGAGGCCGTAGATTCACTCAACCGGGGCTGTGCCTTTATCACTACACCAAAAACTGAAGTTTGTTATCGATAGGAAGTTGGCAAGTGTGGGAGCCGAATATGACATCATTGCTTCTGTAACCACCGATGCTCCTTACATCTAAAGCGACAAGGATACGGTTGAATGTTCCTTTAGGGCCTTGGAATTTGTGAACGCTACCTTTGTGGCGAAAGAAAGCAAGATCCCACACCCTAGGTTGTCAAATTACACCAAAATGACGGTTTGGAAGACTTTGGGACAAAGAGATAAGAAAAGTAAAGGACTTAGTAGGAACTTAAAAGGGTGCTTGTGCGGTAAGAGTGTCATCGGCAATAAAGATCGATTCGGGCTCGACCATAAACCCAATTTTCAGTAGAGGAAGTTAGAATGAAAGAAGAGAGAGGAACAAAGGAAGGCCAGATTCAAGGGTAAGGACATCCCATGGGAGCCTATGACTTATCCCGACATAAAAAATGTTTTTGTGTCTGGTGGGATAATCAACGTTGGACAAAAGCTACAAGAGGCTAGTCTAGATGGAGCCAAGCTGAAGGAAGAGGAAAGGTTCAGTGAGGTGTTAGAGGGAATGGATGTTAATGTAATAACTGAAGATGGAAAGAGCAGCGGTTTATTCGCCAGAATCCGGCCTTGCTTCCTAGGGGAGACATCAACAATTGGACCAGTGTGAACTTACCTGTAGTTTCTAGGTTTGAATCAGAGTAATCCTATGAACTAAACCTATTCGCTTTTGACCGCGGGCAATAGGGATCTTTTGTATAAGGGCTTCTATATCAACCTGCTTGTTTTCCAATTCAATAAAATAGATGCTTTCAAGTTTTTCTCAAATGGAAAACATCATATTTATTGTATTATTTTATTACATTTATATCTATTATTTTCATTCATTCATAATAATATTCTTCCCACTACATATTCATTTTAAATTTGTTTCAGGGTTCTTATTATTAACTGTATGAATGATTCTGAATCTAATCCCGAGGTAGATTTTGAGCAATCCTCGTACTTGGTCGAAACAGAAGGGGATGATGAGATAGAACTTGAGATCCCAAATGAATTACTTAGGCTAATGGAAAGTGAAGACAAATAAATCTTGCCTCATCAAGAAGAGTTGGAGTACTCAATTTGGGGACAGAGGAAGAAAGAAGGGAAGTGAAAATTGGCACAGTTTTCTCATCTAAGACCATGCATGAATTGATCTAATTGCTTCTAGAATTCAAGGATGTTTTTGCATGGACTTATCAAGACATGCCAGGGTTAGACACAGACATTGTGGTGCATAAGCTACCAATCAAGCCATAATGTAAACTAGTCCAACAAAAGCTAAGACGAATGAGAGCAGAAATGCTATTGAGGATTCGAGAAGAAGTAAAAAAGCAATATGAGGCTGGTTTTCTAAAGGTTGCCAAATACCCAGAATGGGTGACGAATATAGTCTCAGTACCTAAGAAAGACAGGAAGGTTCGCATGTGTGTAGATTATAGAGATCTCAATAAAGCAAGCCCTAAGGATAATTTCCCTTTGTCCCATATCGATACTTTGGTCGACAATACCGCGGGACACTCGTGGTTCTCTTTCATGGATGGATTATCAGGATACAACCAAATCAAAATGCATCTTGACGACATGGAGAAGACTACATTTGTGACTAAGTGAGGAACATTCTATTATAAGGTGATGCCTTTCGAATTGAAGAATGCTGGAGCAACCTACCAAAGGGCCATAGCAACCCTTTTTCATGATATGATGCACAAAAGGATCGAGGTATACGTAGATGATATGATTTCCAAGTCTCGAACCAAAGAAGAACACATCCAAAACCTGGGGAAGCTCTTCCAAAGGTTGAGAAAATATCAACTAAAGCTCAACCTAACTAAATGTACTTTTATCGTTACGTCCGGTAAGCTCCTAGGCTTTGTGGTTAGCCGAAAGGGGATTGAGATTGACCCTTACAACGTAAAAGCCATCCAGAATCTCCTGCCACCTCAGACCCAAAAAAAAGTTTGAGGTTTCTTAGGGAGATTAAATTATATATCTCAGTTCATCTCTCAGTTGACTGATAAGTGTGACCCTATATTCGGATTTCTTCGGAAGAATAATCCGGGGGTATGGGATGAAGAGTGCCAAGAGGCTTTAGACAAGATCATGAAGTATTTGACTAATGCTTCGATTCTAGTAGCACTGGTTCCAAATAGGCCGTTGATCATGTACTTGACAATCTTTGAGAATTTGATAGGTTGTGTTTTGGGGCAACAAGATGAGTCCGAGAAGAAAAAGAAAATGATTTACTATTTGAGTAAGAAGTTCACCTATTTCGAAACACGGTATCCAACGATTCAAAAATTGTGTTGTGCTTTGGTATGGGTTACCAAAAGGCTTAGGCAATACATGTTATATCATACTACTTGGCTGATATCCAAGCTGGATCCGTTAAAGTTCTTAATGGAAGAACCGACACTAAATGGGAGGTTGGCTCGTTGGCAAATGTTGTTGTTTGAATTTGACATACTATATGTGAGTCAAAAGGGGGATAAAATGGAGTGTTATAGCAGATTTTCTGGCAAGCCGTGCTTCAGATGACTATGAGTTTTTAAACTTTAATTTTCCCGATGAAGTTTTGATATGCATAACTGTCGAAGAGAAGACTACTTCGGAGAATGAGTTGTGGAAGCTCTATTTCGACGGAGCGTCTAATGCCTTGGGCCATGGAATTAGGCAAGTGTTAATCTCTCCAGAAAATGTCTACTATCCCTTCACCAGTATGTCAGAATTCTTTTGTACAAACAACATCGCTGAGTATGAGGCTTGTGTTATGGGTTTATATGCAGCCATTGAAAGGAAAATCAAGGCACTCCAAGTTTTTGGAGATTCCTCATCGGTAATCTACCAACTCCGAAAGAGTGGGAAATAAGAGATCTGAAGTCGGTCAAGTATTATGACTTGATCCAAGAGTTTAGTCAGAAACTTTAAAAAGATCAGCTTCACCTATCTCCCAAGGGAAGATAATCAAATGGCAGACGCTTTGACAACATTGTCTACGATGTTTGAAGCAAGTGTTGAAGCTGAAATGAAGCCAATCAAGATGCAAATATTCAAAATACCAGCTCATTGCTGTAATTTGGAAGAAGAAGTGGATGTTAACCCATGGTACTATGATATCCTATAATATATCAAGGTCCAAATCTACCCTAATGAGGCTAATAAGAATAATAAAAGAACCATTAGAAGAATGGCAACATGATACGTTCTAGACGGGGAGGTTTTGTACAAAAGGAGCCAAGACTAGATGTTGTTAAGGTGTGTCAATGCTCGAGAGGCTAAAATTA
This sequence comes from Hibiscus mutabilis, assembly GCA_019671005.1. Taxonomy (NCBI): domain Eukaryota; kingdom Viridiplantae; phylum Streptophyta; class Magnoliopsida; order Malvales; family Malvaceae; genus Hibiscus; species Hibiscus mutabilis. The sequence continues at coordinate 20,408,170 of CM033717.1, read as the reverse complement.
TCTTGGCGAAAGTCCACGGAGGTTTGTGCAGAACCCATGCTAGTGGATTCTCGATGGCTAGGAAAATTATGAGATATGACTATTTCTGGTCAACTATGGAGGGAGATTGCATCAGTTAGGCGAAAAAATGCCATAGATGTTAAATCTTTGCCGATAAGAGACACTCCCCACCAATGCCACTTCACACCATGAATTCACCATGTCCTTTTGCCGCTTGGGGCATGGACGTTATTGGCCAAATTTACCCAAATGCCTTTAATGCGCATCGATTCATCCTGGTAGCCATTGATTATTTCACCAAGTGGGTAGAGGCCGTTTCGTATGCTAGCATCACAAAAGCTATAGTCTGCAAGTTCTTAAAGAAAGAAATCATATGTCGCTATAGTCTGCCAGAAATGATCATCACCAATAATGCTACCAATTTTAATAATGAGATGATAGCCAGAGTATGCGATCAATTCAAAATAACACACCATAATTCCACTTCTTATCATCCCAAGATGAACGGAGCGGTAGAAGCGGCCAACAAGAATATCAAGAAGATAATATCCAAGACCACAAACACCTTCAAAGATTGGCATGAAAAGTTTCCATTTGCTCTATTCGCCTTCCGAACGTATGTATGTACTTCAACGAGGGCAACACCATACTCATTGGTCTATGGCACGGTGGTAGTGCTGCATATTAAAGTGGAAATTCCATCGCTTCGAATTCTAAACGAGGCGAGGATAGAAGAAACTAAGTGGATGCAAGCCCGATTTGACCAGTTGAATCTTATTGATGAGAAAAGACTGAAAGCCATTTGTCATGGTCAGATGTATCAGAAAAGGATAATGCGAGCCTACGATAAGAAGGTTCGCCCAAGAGAATTTGGAGAGGGGGATCTAGTACTTAAAAGAATCTTGCCAACTCAAAGAGATTCCCACAGGAAGTTGATGCCTAATTGGGAAGGACCTTATGTTGTTAAAAAGGCCTTTTTCGGAGGAGCGTTGATCCTAACAGAAATGGATGGAAAGGTGTTGAACAATCCAATAAATTCTGATTCAGTCAAGAGGTACTATGCATGAAGAAGAAAGAAAAAGAAAAAAAGAGAGAAAAAAAGAAGAAAAAGCATAGTGAAAACCCAGAAAGGCGCTTCGCAAAATGAAGTACCTATGGTGAAAACCTAAAAAGGCACTTTAGGTAAAAAAAAAGAGGGTTCAAGATGGAAATTGGAAAATGGCATTTTGAAACCAAAGGAGGATTTGAGTTGAAAACCTGAGAAGGGCGACTCAGATAATTTTCAAAAAATAGGCATTCTAAAGTCGAACCTCCTCAAGAGTCATGTTTTAATGGAGAATTTCTAGCAAGAGAACTACTTCAGTCGATGGGCTCTCGCATCATTCATGCAGTCAATGATTGGGACGTGTCATCATACTTTGTTTTCCTTTTTTCCATGTTTGCCATGACTTTATGATTACTTTTAACTTTTGAAATAGTGATGAAGTATTATTTCGTACCTTTTTCTATCATTTTACAAGCATTTGACAAGTTGGTTGACGTAGATTCATGAAAAGCAAAAGATTTCTTGGCATTAATATGTTCTAACCTTTCAAGTGTAGGTGGTACAAAGAATTATGTCAAAGTCGAACCAAGAGGAGATTTCAATTGCTAGGTTAGGGTAAGAAGACGAGTTACGACCGTATCAATACTCAGGCCTGTCACATGGAAATAGAAGGATTATGAAAATAAATCCATCCCTAGGTGAAAACCTAAAAGGGCACCCAAAAAGAAAAAAAGAAGAAAAAGAAAAAAATGAAAAAAACAACAAAAATGAAAAAAAGAAAAAAAAAGAAGAAGAAGAAAAAGAAAAAAGAGAGAAAGAAAGAAGAAAAACCTCTAAAGTGAAAACCTGAAAAGGGCGCTTTAAGAGATAACAAATTTAAAGTGAAAACCTGAAAAGACACTTTAGAGCAAAAATGTAAAAAAGGAGAAGACTGATGGTTGAACACGAATATGAGATAAAATGTCGTCAAAGATTAAGGAATCAAAAAGAAGATCAAGGAAGATTAAACATGAAAGTGAAAGCGCCCGAGAAAGTTTAAAATTGTTATCATTCATACATCACATCTAGTTAGGCATCCCAAGGAAGGGGCATGCTAACTCATATCATCATAGCTTTTTATCTCTTTCCACAGATATTTGGAAAATAGGATGAGTAACTCCTAAGAAAGGGAGTAAACGACAAAGTGAAAATTCGAAAAGATTTCAAGAGAAGGATTTCAAACTCGCTGCATTAGGATTTTAGAGAAAAAGAGGCAGATACTTGTAGCTCAAGGATTCCAGAGCAAAGGAGGCAAATACTCAAAACTCAAAGATTTCAAGCGAAGGATTTCAAACTCGCCACATTAGGATTTCAGAGGAAGGAGGCAGATACTCGAAGCTCAAAGATTTTAGGTGAAGGATTTCAAACTCGCTGCATCAGGATTTCAGAGCAAAAGAGGCAGATACCTGTGGCTCAAGGGCTTTAGAGTAAAAGAGGCAGATACTCATAGCTCCAAGTTTTAGGAAGGATGGAGAGTTCTATATAGGGGGAACTTGAAGCTCGGAATCTTCATACAGGGAAGTAGGACAAAATTAGTGCTTATGGTCTTTGCTCTATCCTTGTTCTACAAGAATAAGCAAAGAGGGACAACTGTAATCACTGATTTTGTCCAGGGTGTTAACCCATTGTTAAATTTTGCAATAAAGGGCTCAATTTAGCTATTCTATCTATGGGCTTGTTTGTTTTATCCATTTTATAATATGTGTACATACGATTAAAGGTCACTAGTTCTTGGGTTCTATGTTCGGTTATCATGCACTAGTGATTCACATTATAACACCATGTCTATTATTATTAGTTGTATTATCATCTTTCTAAAACATATTAAAAAGCATATATATATATATATATATATATATAAGAGTTGATAAATAAAGAGCCCATTTATATCTAATATAACCCATCTTTTATAACCCCTATATATATTAACAACCCAAAATGCAAAAATATATGCACCAATAATTAAATAGAAACCCAATTAGATAAGTATCAGCCCATATATATATATATATATTATAAAGTCCATTTACAAAACTTTTCTTAAAACCCAAAAAACATTACATATCATTAAGCCCAAACAAAATAAAATTACACATGGCCCGTTTTGGGCCTAACTTAATCAAAACCCTAATCCGGTGGCTTGTTTTTCCCTTTGTGCGTAGCTAGCTATCAACCGTCAGATCCGTTCCAGATCTGACGATTCAGATCACACTAATGGATGAAGCCCTAGCTGACCATCTTTTGTCTTGGCGTTGCATCGAGCATAACCCTTAGATCAGGAGCATATCGAACGACTGAGATTGCATCCAACGTGCGTGTAGTCCACGCTCGGCTCTCCATCTTCGCCCACGCGCGCCATTCGAACCGGTTCAGCTTCCACGTCAACGGCCACGCCAGTAGTAGTTTTGGTCCTTTCCATATCGCAATCGGCCATCACATGTGAGAAACAAAAAGAGCAAATGTCAGACAAAAAACAAATATTGCAAGGGGTTAGGGAACAATTTTAGAACTGCACCAAAAATTCAGAGATGTCAAAGGCAACCAATAGATAAATTTGTAATTGCATTTGTATTTTTTCTCAATACATGTAAATCAGGGTATAAAAATCAGAAACCCTAACTATTGTAAACAACTCTGGAATTCGGATTTCAAGCAATAAAGAATAGAGAGCAAATGGCTCAAGTTTTCAGAGGTATACATCTTCCCTTCTAGTTTATCTTCGAAGCATATAAGATAAAAAAGAGTTTAGGGTTTCTTTTTTTTACCTTGGCGGCCGTCGCCTTCCCGTGTCCTTTTGTCTCCTTCCATCAGTGACAAGCCTTCCAGTCTTCGTGAGGCTGTGTATGGTGAGTCGGACGGGAGAGCGACTGAGAAAGCTTGGTCTTGGTTTCTTTCTATAAAAAAGGGGAAAAGAAAAAGTTTTTATTTCTATTTTATAAAAGCAAGGGGATTTGATTGTTTTTGAGAAAAAGAGTTTTGGATTTGGGTTTAGAAAAGAAAGAAGATTAAAAATGGTTTTTTTAGGTTTTCGACGCCGACTAGCGGCGGTCAGAGCGGTGGCTCACGGTGGCCGGTAATCGAATTCTGGAAATGGCGGACGGTTTCTGGGTTGGAGGATAAACGCCACGACGACGTTCACCCATGGTTGCAGAGGGTTGAGAGAGAGAGAGGCTTGTTTTTTTCTCAGATTTTGCCATTTTTGGCTAAAAGAGAGGGTTTTATACGTTGTTTAAAATAAAAATTGTTTAATTATTTTTTAAACCTTCTTGTCCTTTTTAATTATGCCTTCAAGTCTTCCGCCTTTGATAATTACACCATGGGTCCTCCTTTTAAAAATGGGGTAATCCCCTTTTAAAACCATCCGCGTTTCCGAAATTACAGTCGCGATCCTTTCGCCTTTTGAAATCTCGACCATGGCCCCAGATTTTTCAAAACTCTTGCTGTTTTGCCCCTTCTTTTATGCTTGGTTTAAATTTAGCATTGTATTTCAGTCATTAATTTCAGTTTTCATTTATGATAAATGCGCGTCAAATGCAAATGTGATATGTATGTAATATGTTGATATAACATGTAACACATGTTTTTCATAGTATTTGTAACATATGATATATATAGCACATTTTTTTATATAATATATAGTTTTTGTATAATATATAGTTATTGTATAGTATATGACTTTATGCAGTATATGTTTTTTATATAATATATAAAATATATGGTGTATATATAGTATAGTTTATAAAAAATGTAATGTAAAGTTTTTTTTACGTAATATACGTCTTTATAGTATAAGGTTTTTATAGCATATATAACAGGGTTTTTATAGTATATATAATACGTAGTTTTATAATATATGTAATACGGTTTTAAATATATATAGTATATGTTCTATATATGTATATGCATTATTATATAATTAAGGCCTAGTTTTTATAAGTATATATACGTGTGGTTTTCTTAGTATGTGCATAGCCTAGGTGGTTTAGGGCTTGCGGTGCTTTTGGGCTTTTGGCTAGTTAGGTTAATCTTATAGATTGGATTAGGGGAAGATTAATTTAATTAATTTAAAGTGTGCGCTTGTCTCATTGGGGCATAACCTTTAAATTAATTAAATTAATTTATGATTAGTTCTTATCTAGAGCGATAGTTAGAGTTAAGATTCAAATTAATTTAGTGAATTTGAATTTACCCTTGACTTATTGGGATAAATGTCAAAATTCATTAAATTAGTTGAATATCTTTTAATTCCTTTAGGGTAAGATAGGCATCATAATTAGATGGATATTTAATTTAAAATCATGTTTAATTAACTTGATTCATTTTAAATAGTATCCTTGGCTCATAGGGATACTAGTTTAAAATTAATCAAATTAGTTATTATGGTATAAGATAATTTATAATTTATTAGTTTTTCCAGTCTTAAGGTTAATTAATCCAGAGTTAACATTAGACTCATTTAGTTAACAATTAGATCACTAATTGGACTTCCATAATCTTTTAGTTAACAATTAGATCACTAATTGGACTTCCATAAACTGGGCCTTTTAGGTTAAGGCTTTAGTGGGCCTTTTAGGTTTATTTTCAAGTCCCTATGTGACATCCATTTTAATTGTCATTCATGCGACCCTTTATTTTGAATTAATTAATCTAAATAATAAAAGAAGATATTTATTAATTTCGATATTTGTGTCGCAACAGTTCGAGCTTAAAGGATGTTGACCAAATATTTGAATTAATCCTTACCGTCCCAAGGTAAAATTAAAAGTTGATAAAATCATCACATCATATCTTAGCTGTTTGCACCACGCATAAAGGTGACGTACGAGATTCGAACTATAAATTAATACAGCAGTCAGACTTATATGGTGTCGGTTTAATCTATTGTCCAATGTATCGTCAACCTTATTAATTAAATGCCCAATTAATTTGAACCCACCAATTTGATAAAGCCCGTCCAATTAAAGTCAATTTTCAAATAAGCTCACCAAATTAAATTCAATTCAAATTTTGACAATTTCCTTCTATTAAAAGCAACAAATATTTTAGTACCGATTTTTGGGCGTGATAGGGGTGGTAATCCTTCCCCACACGTAACCAACTCCCGAACCTTTTCAAAACGAATCTCTGGTTTTTGTGGTGTCCGACCTACCTTATCCAAATAGCCGGTGGCGACTCCAAATATTCATTGTTTTCAAAGGAATATGAATTTTCAAAAGAAATCCCTTTAAATTAAAATTTCAAAAAATGATTTGGGGGTAACCCATAGAACTTGAACTTATGAAATTACATATTTCAAAAGACCAAAAACGTCGCTACAACTTGAAATAATGTGACAAACCTATATGAGAGTGCACACTGACATGACAGTATTATATAGACAAATGTATTGACTTGAAAAAACGTTACATAAGTCAAAAATAATTTTATAAAGTTATATAAAATATAAATTATTTTTTTCTGCTGACTTATCATTTTGTTAAGTCATTTTAAACTGTTTATTGTTAGTTTTCTAACAATTTTCATCCGTAGATTAGAAGAAATTAGCTTTAATAATACTGGACCACTCCACGGGTTTAATTCTAGCGAGGAATTTAAAAAAGAGAAGAAATTGAAAGGATGCCCCAAGCAGTGGCGTGATTGCGTGGTGTGCTGCCACCATTATACATATATAATTTGGTTATTAAAAGAAAAGAAGGAAGAGATTAAAGGGAAAAGGAAATGGTCGCAAAACAGGGGAGTGAAAGAATTTATGTTCTTAGGTGAATTGTGCTACGGTGACGTTTTAATAAATTGGTTACTTTAGTATGGTCCAATTTATTTTGACCATTGTATTTTCTCGTGGAGGTTAATTAGTCTTCGGACGATTTTTGGTTAGGCGTCGAAGCGTTGGCGTCAAGGCATTAGCATCAAAGTGGAAACAAATTGGTGAGTACAAATGTGTTTTGGTACTATAAAGAAGTTTGAATTATGACTTTGAGGGTTTAGTTAAAGCCTAGAAAACTTAGCTAAGTTCAGAAGTAAGTTTTTTTTTAATTCATCATTCGAATATTGGATAAAATGAAAGTATGATTTTTTATGTTTTGTTTTGGAAGCATGAGCTAAAAGTATTTACTGTTTTTATGCATCATTAATTGATATGCTATGATTTATCAAGCATAGGGTTGCCTATGTGCACCGTTATAAGCTTTCGAAAAGAAATGTGGTAGTTGCCAAGGGCAATGTTATTTGAATACAAAGACATGAGGTTGAGTTAAATAAGTGTACAAGATGCACGATTATTGCTTATGACGCTAAAAACATGGCTTGAGTATAAATGATGAAATGCATTGATGTTGCATTGAAAAACAGTAAGTTCCCATGCATGTATGATCTATATTGGCTATGTGACACACTAGAGATGAATCGGATATAATTAGCATGCCATAGGATTAAAGTGCACTATATATTGTAAGGGCTTGTAGTCTAGACGATCGATCGCTTTATTTCGATTTTGAGGGTAGTTTAAAGGCACTATTCTGGGTCATTGAGGTTTCTGGCTTTGAGGGTAGTTTAAAGGCACTATTCTGAGCCATTAAGGTTTAAAAGGGGGTTGAAAGACTACCTCCACCATTAAAAAGACAATTGAAAGACTATTGTCACAGTTAAATAGGTGATTGAAGGATTATCACCACTATAATCCGAGTATCCGATGAGATTTATGTTTAAATGATAATGATTTTGAATAGTCACATTGATTGCCAATATATGAATATATGATGGAAAGCAAGATTGAAAGCATGATGCATATGATTTGATCAAGCATATTTTATTAAATGCTTTGTGAATGAAAGGATTATTATGAAAGCATGATGTTTATGTTTTAAACAAACATGATTTATTTAAATGCTTTGGGAATGGTGAGTTTGAATTGCTTTAATACGAGTTTCTAATATCAGTTTTGATTTTGAAAATGTATTGACGTTTTATCCTTTGAGCGCACTCACTAGGCATATATGCTTACGCCCTTTTTTCTTCTATCAATGCAATGAATTAAGCAAGTGCGGGGCTGTGGTTCGAGGTAAGGAATGATCCCAAGACAAGCATATAAAAAAGTATGTTTATGGTGTTATCATTATTTGCAATAAAGGAATGTGGGATAAACATTGAGATGTTTATTTGTATAAGGCATATGATTATATGGTTGAAGTTTGTATTATGTTGGGTGATAAAATTATTTAATGTGTATGATGTTGGTTATGTTTAAATGCTAAGTATATTTGATGGTTATGAGCTAATGTTCTAATATTATATAAATTAATGATTGAATGGAGTGCGTGTTTTCTAAGTGTACATATGGTTATGTGCTTCTAGTTTTACTTGATCCATAGCCTATGTTTGGGGTCTTGATCTTTTGGTACATGTTGGTAATTATGTTGCATTATTAGGAAGCATGCCTCTAGATTCCTTGATTGATTATTTTCGGGAGGCTCGAACGATCAACCGAATGTCAAGAGGGGGTGAATTGGATTTTTGCTTTGGTGGATGAAATTGTTGACACAATGGTTTATAGTAGTTTGACAACTCAACCGAGTCTACCTCCACTACCTTAACTATCCACACTAAGGATTTTCTCAAATCCACTAGATTTGCTTTCCTTTTTCCAGGTTCAAGGAGATAACTCTTACAGCCAAGACTTATACCCCAAAGTCTTGAAACACTCTTTTACAAGATGAAACAAATTTAGCAAACTAAAGAAAACCTCACAAGGAAAATAAGATTGCACAATTAAGCTCTCGTCCAAAAACTTAAACACTTGAGCAAATGTGACAATTTGGCTCACTAGTGTTTTCTACAATAAATATGACAATTTAAGCACTAAAATAATTTCTCTAACATTGAATGCTGGAAATGATGTTTCTTGTTATTGCATGATTGATTGAAGAGGTCTTTTAAACCCTTTAACGAGTTTGTGGCCGTTACTAAGCGTTGTGGTTGATTTGGAGTCATTGGGGATTTTATTTCCAGCATTAAATGCACTTCTAGGCTCATCAGTATCGGTACATGTTCAAGTGTATCGATACACATGCTCAAAATAGAAAGAGTCATTGGACATTTTTTACATTGGGTATCAATACACTATGTAGGTGTATCGGTACACCCTATAGTGTATTGGTACGGCTAAGGCCGTATGGATATCCTATTTTGCTATTGGAAAATGGAGTTTTGGGAAAACAAAAAGGCGTATCGATACGAGTAAAATGGGTATCAATATGGTTGACTGGGTATCGATACGCTAACAAGCTATCGGTACACCTAACCTATTTTTGACACTTTGGCTATTTAAAATCATTTCAAACATGTCAAAAACCCTTTAAAACCTTTCAAACATATTTTTCAAGCTAATGGATTTTTGAAATATTTTTGCAAATTAGTTTAAGTCCAAAAATATTTTTCATTTAAGTTATATCAAAATCAAATATCTCAACAATTATGAATTGCGTTGGTTAGTTGGCATGTAATTAATTGTGCATTTATGTTTTATGATGGTATAATTTTAGAAGCACGTCAAGGTTGTTTGTAAGTATTGGATATGTTTGCTTTGGGATTCGTATCCACTAAGATGCATTTTAGAGCATCCCATATCGGTACGCTCAATGTTCAATACTAGTACGTGGGGTCATTTCGGTGACTAGTATTACATGTGGGTATCGATACACATGACCAAGTTTTGGTACACGTAACCAAGTACTACTTACTCCCTGTTGTGTACCAATCTTTATATTTTCTTTGATGTTTGCATGTACCGGTACGATATCCTATGTACCTGTAGGGCCAATAGTTATTTCGGTTAATGAACTTTACCAATTTTAGGTTCTTTACATTTTGGTCACCGTATGTTCATGCATCAATTGAATAAGTAATCAATGTCCGTTTGATCAAAGATTTTGCAAGCATGCTTATAATGTATCTAATCACAGTAAGATGCTCTTGGGAATATGTTAGTCCCTGTGTTTTGGTAGTTTTACAATTTAGTCCTCAGTTTCATGATTTGCTAAATTGGATGCTTAATTGTGATTCGTTTGAGCTGAAAATTGACATGCTAGCATGAAATATGATTAAATAATTATGGGTAACATAAAATTTTTATAAGTCGCTATAATTATTCAAATTTGCATTTTAGTCCCAAAAGTGCTCATTTTGCAATTGAGTGCCTTATCGATGTCCTTATTGAGTGAAGTTTGAACCGTTACTTGTTTAAAATCTTTAGGTATTAAGGATGCATCTAGATAAGATAAAAAGGAAAAAATGGACATAATTTCAAATAAATTAGTTCAGGTTTGCTTTGGCAAATTAATGTGATTTCCTTGATTCGAGTTTAGCAATTAGGCCGGGTTAAGGGGGTTACATTTGGTGGTATCAAAGCCATGTTCATAACCTATTACAAATACTTTTAAAAAGGTTTTGCAGGTTTATCTTGGACCACTTGCTGAGCCTACACCCTAACTGTCAATTTTAAACACTGGTAACGAAATTGATTTTAAATGAGAAATGATTTATTTAGTAATTAACTCCGAGCTTAGTAAGCGTTGTCTGGGTTAGTAATAGTATAAAAAAGTGAATTTCAATCTTGATTTGACTTGTTTCTTGATCGAGAATGGTTAAAAATGGTCTCCAAACTAGAGTTACGTTGTCCTCGTTCGTGAGTTTATAGGTGCCTTTGGTTCACTGTTTCGAATATTAAAAGTGGTTATTACCATTTATGTTAATAATATGGATTTTGAAGACAAGATTTTAGTAAATTGATGTGGATAGAAGTGAGTACATCGTAATGTGTTGTATGCTTGATAGTAATATCAAGATTCGTAAAGTATGCACGAGAAAGCTTCGGCCGAGATTCTAATGAGAATTTGGGAGTGATAAGTTGATAAGGTTATGGTGAATGTGTCAACCAAGAATATTAATGTTCAGGATCGGAACCTGGCTGGTGATGTTGATGGTTAAAGTGAATTTGATAGTGTCCCTAACATCATTTATCTATAAGGATGGTTATAGTATGGAATAGACATAAGGCATTGGATGGACTTTCATCTTTGGAAATCAGAGTGCGCGACAGAATCATGGAATCTGTATTTTGATTATGGAAATTGTTGGTTTGTGAATATGTTTGATCAAAAGTTTTATTTTCTATAGCACCAGTGTGGTTGTTAACGAGAACAATGTTTAAGGCTATTTGGTTAGTATGGGTTTATAGTTATGCGTGTAGATGGTAGAAGCACTAGTAGTATTCGAGGTTGCAATGTGATGAGTATTTTGAGAATACTTGGGTTCGTGAGTAGAAAATTGTGTTATTTTCGTGTACAATGGTACTGAGAAGGTTCTTGATCAACAACCAAAATTTTTTAGTAGGCTTTTTTAGCAAAGTGAATGGTTTTTCCTTTTGGGTAAGTGCATGTTTTGTCATTGTTGGAAGAAATATTAATTATGAGAATATGGTTAGGTTGTGTAATTTTGGTCCGAGAATGTTATTAGTAAGAGTGAACTGTTGATCATGCCCAGTACATAAACACTTATATGTATATATATAAATACATGTCCGTACATGCATACATTTGAGCATGGAATTAGAAGTTTTGCATACATATACATAGAAATCTACGAGGGCATATAAGTAATCATGCATACATATGTTCACACTTACGAATGACTTTTTAGAGGCTGATGGAATAATGCTGTAAGCAAGGTAGCAAAGGTAAGTTAGCTCTAGCGATGAGGTTCTTTGGGTTCTCAAGGTTTATAGAAGGTGTTAAAGGTTGATTCCTAGAAGTTAGAATTGAGTTGGATTTGAAGAAACCAAGGTTTGTGTCAGAAGTACGTAATTTTCTGGGTCTAGTTGTTTGTTATCGAAGTTTGTTGAGGAATATTCTAAGATTGTAGCACCATTAGCAAAGTTGTGGCAATATATGTTCTGTTGAATTGGATGATTTGTAGTGTTCCATTTGGGATCGTAGCTTGGATTTAGTTTGTTTATTAATTTTGGGTTAATAATTGAATGTGTTTTAAAGTGAATTTGGCAAATTGGTCGTGACTAATATTTTAGAAGGTTATTTAATTGATTTATCAAATAACGAGAATTATGTTTTGATGACTTAAAAAAGGGAGAGACAATTTGATTTTAAAGTGATTTTTGTGAATTAAATAGAAAAAAGACACATGCTAAGAATCTTTAGGGAGTAGTTTCACCATTTGTATTTTAACAACTCAATTTCCTTTTGCTTTAAAAAAACTACCAATGGTTATCATTTTCTCTAAAACATGGGTCCTCTAAATCTTCTTTCAACTAAAAACTACCAATTTTGTATTTTCTACTTTCTTAAAATGTTTTCAACGATCAATTGATTTTCCGATCACATTTCTAATCTATTTTTCATCCAAATGATTTTTAAACTTAAGGAATTCGGCGGATTTTGGTCAACAATGATTTTCATGTTGGAATACAAGGGGAAGATCATTTTGGTTGTACTCCTATCAAGCAAGGTCAGCTATGGTTTCTTATTAGCATTCCACACGCTTTGTGTCCTTAATCTATTATTTTCATTAAATTTTGTAATTAAAACGAATTTAATTGAGTTTAATTATTTTATAATGGTTTCAAGAACAAATTATGGTTAGGTTGTTTAAACCTAACAATTTCTATTGGGCACTAATGATTTCTTATTGGTTTATAATAATTTAAAGTCAGTTCTACAAGTTGATCTCAAAATTAGTTTAATTGATTAATTGAGATACTTGTTCTCCATGGTTTAAGGTTGATGTATGGTTAAGAGGAACTTTTGTTGTTATCTGCTATTGTTGGGATTTATTTGATGAACGTAGCAATGATTTAAGTTGAGATTCGGTTAAGAAGAGCTGATTTGAATTTAGAAAAGATTGGTGTCTGCTAAACGTGGTTTACGATAGATTGGAGTTGTTTTGAGGTTGGCAATTAGATAAGTTTTATATGGATTGAGACGAAGAGAAACCCAATATCATATGGGTGGTTGAGCGTTTCTCGGCTTTTCTCCGTAGATGATGGATATAGAGAATAGATAATGATGGTATGCTAAATGAAGTCTTAATAGACGATATGTAGATAAGTGGGAAGATCGATTTTGTGACATGTTGTGTCGAGATGGTTTTGAGCTCAAATGTGTAATATTAATTTGCCTACGTTTATGTGGCGAGGTTTGATTGACACTTTGCTTGTTGCCCATAAGGAGGAAGTTGAGATTTTTTGGTTTTACCATTGGTGAGGGATGTTTTCTGATTAAGTCTCTAGCAACTAGGTGTTTCTCATTGAGACGATGGAATTTGCAGAAGTTATGCGGCGTAAGTGTAATCGAGGAAGCTATATGGATGAAGAAAGTTCGGTTTTTGTATGGTTCCCTCAGGTGAATTTTGAGGAAAATTTTTTTTAGAGGGAGAGAGTTGTAACATTCCGAAAAATGGGCTTGAATATTCGGGTAAATTATCAGAATTGGTTTAGAATTTTGGGCTAGGCTTTATCTAATTAATTAATTCTAAAAAACATTTGGGTTGATTAAATTGATTTTCGATAAATTTATCGTGGAAAATAATTTTGAAATAATATTTAATGAGTTTATTAAAGGATGAAATTTAGTTTTGAGTAATTCTTAAATGAGTTGATTTAATTATTAAATTAAAAAGTGACTATTTTACAATAGTTGTAAAATGTTAGTGATGTCAATATTATAAAAAAGAATTAAAGTGATATTTTATTGGGATTATTAAAATAATTATTAATATATATTTTTTCTCTCATTTTTAACAAAAGAAGATGACAATTATTATTTTCCCAAATATGAGAAAAACATATCTAAGCTTTTTTCTCATTTTCTCTCTAAAATTTGCCAAACACTTTAAAGAACATTGATTTTTATTGTCACTAAATTTTCACCGCCTTATATATTTATTTTATATTATTGTGTATATATATATTATTATTACCTTATTAAAATAAAAAACTAAAAAAATATACTAAAGGGGTCCAATTTAATGAATGGGTCAAATTTAATTAAATAAGGATCCATTGAGCTCTAAAAATAAACCATTACGCCAAAAAAAAATCCAAGCTAACTTCTTTTCCTTCTCCCATGTGCTGGCTTAAACCTGGACCGTTGGATCTAGGGTATGGATCTAACGGTCTAGATCAAATCAGCTGAAAAGTCTAGTGGTCTCCCCCACTCGATCTGCCACGCGTCTAGCGTGTGTAGCTCACGTGCGAGGTTTCTCTCCCCTTTTGGAGCCCGTCCGGCTCGCTCTTGCGCCAGTAGCCGCAGTGTTCAACCACCCAGGGTCAAAGAGAAAGCGCCGGCGACTAGCTATCCCCCGCCGCATCACGCCTCATCGTCGTCGCCTCTACGCCCTCCACACGAAGCTCGAATCACATGGTGACGCCGTTCGACCACTCTAGCAGCTGCCTCGCACCGCCTGTCATCACCACCTCACCTCCACGGACCGCCGTAGGTACTCGCCATAACCCCATACCGCGCCGAAGCCTCATTCGATCTCGTCGTGGCCTATAAGCAGCAGAGCCGCTACGACAGCAACCGCTCCTCACATGACTTCCCCACGAATGCGACGACTTCCGTTATAGCCACGCTGTTGCCAAACCTCGGATCATCCGCAACTATGCCATGCCATCGCCGCCGCTTCTCCCCTCCGATTTAAATATGGAAAAACTCAGATCAGATTCGAGTCAGTATTCAAAATCAAATATTTTTTGATCATATCTGAATCTACATTGAAGAAAAAGGAAAGAATCAATCCAAAGTTGCCTTAAAAATTCGGATCAAATCAGGTTTAAATTAAATTGTATCCGCATTTAATGAAAAATGTGAAAAATCACCCAAAAATAGTTTTTTTTTATTCTGAATTTTGGGAATTCTAGGTCAAAAAGCCTATATAGAGGGGTTCAGATCTTTGTAACACACACACACAATTGAATGGAGATATACAGTTTAGTTTAAGAAACACTCATAGAGAACTCTGCGCAATTTGTGCTCAAATTTTTGTACTAGAATTTGGAGTTGGAATAAAAAGTCTGAAGCATTCTTTTGAGGTATTCGTTTATTATTTTCCTTTGTGTTCTTGTTTTTTAAGTAAAAGAGATTTTTTATGTTGATTCTTGTTTGTGTTCTTTTTGAAAATTGATACTTGATCTATTTACTTTGAAGAAGAAATTCATAAAGAGTTTTTTTAAATTGAGTTATTTATATGTAATTCACCATCTCCATTGACATTTAACTTTTTAATCTTCTTTTTATCATTGTTATAAATTTAATCTTGTAAAAATTTGGAATTTTAACTTTGTGATTTCTTCCTTCTCAATATTAAAATTTGTATATATGCTTGTTTGTCTTTAATTCGTTTAAAACTGTTTGTGTTTATTTATGCTTTGTAAATAGGATTGTTTAATTTTAGTTTTTTGCTAGATTAAATCTTTTTCATGTAAAAACTTAGATATGTGTAAATATGATTGTTTAATATGTAGGATTAGGTTAAATAAAGCCCTTAGGACTAGGTACTAAATTATCTTAGTTAGGGCCTTGTAAATATGAATAAAACATTTCTTCACATTTAATGTTCATAAAAAACACTTAACCATATTTTAACCTTAATAGATAAAATTTACCTAGACAACATTTTAGGTCAATAATCACTAACTTAGGATAATTAAAAGCTTCAACACACTAATTCTTTTCTTGCTTGTTTGAGAAAAGTGGAACTTAATTAATGCGGCGTTCTACCAAAGGGAGGTAACAGGTTAGCGCCAGAAATATTGGCGGTGATTAAAGTTTACTCTCCTAGTGGTGGGGCCGTTAAAATGAAATCAAATTCATAAATGGACAATAATTTAAACTTCATACGAAATCACGAATTTCGGCATTAAATTTTTTTGTAAACGGCTAGGTACCAATTTTTGGGCGCTGTGGGGGTGCTAACCCTTCCCCACGCGTAACCGACTCCCGAACCCATTTTTGTTTTCATAGACCAAAAATCATTATTTTAATAAAAGAAAATGATTTTTTTTTAAAATAACTCGTTTTAGGTGATCCAATCATACCTTTTTTAAAAAAAGATTGGTGGCGACTTCGTTGATTTTGTTTTTTTTCTAAACGTTGAGCCACTCGAAAGAGGGTTGCGACAGCTTGGCGACTCCACTGGGGACCTTTTTGTTTTTTTACAAAAAAAGAGGGTCAAGCCACAAGCCAGTTACAGTTTGTTTTATTGTCGAAAGTTGTCAGTTCATGTAAAATTTAAATTTAATTGTCCATTATGAATTTGATTCCGTTTTATGCATTTAAAACATGGTTTTAAGCTCTATACCCAAGCTTTGTCTCAATGGTTTAACTGAGGGGAAAATGCTATTGCTTTTGTGAGAATTGCAATTCTCTGCATAAGCCTAGCAAGTACCTTCGGGGACCATATGTCCTAAGTCTTCATAAGGATATTCATCCTTCGCATAGACGTAGGAAAAATGGTCCCCCTAAGTTAAACTTGATTCGTTTGAAGCCTATAATGGGTGAGAATCAAGTGCCTTGCTACCCTTAGTAGGGGACAGCGAGGACAGCTCAGGGACCTTTCTAGAACCAAACCTGTGTGTGAATCTAGAAGCCCACCCCAATAGAGCCATGTGAAAACCTTAGAGTTAAAATTTGGTCAAAATTATTTCGTAAGAATAGTCCATGGAGACATGACCCGAAATGTTGGAATGCGTTGCCTAGTTATTATTCATACAATGAAATTATTTTAGACCTTTTATGTTTCATTTTCTTTGTACTAATCCTCTCTTTTTCATGTGTTGTTGTTCTGCATATGTGTTGCGTCACCATTGCATACTTAGAAGGGGTTGGTTCTCAAAATATTTGCTTAGTTAGAAAACAACTTTTGAACATGGACGGAAGGTAACTGTAGAAGAAGAGAACAAAACAAATGTATACGTCGCTGGTCTGAGGTTAATTAGAAGGAATATGGAGATAGTTTGACTGTTGATCATGTGATAGAGACGTTGGAGGAGGCTCACATCAGCATCAAACAGAACAAGGTGCAGGAGCTGCGAGAGATTTTGGATCATTTTGACTATGCTACCAAGCAGTTATTCTTTGACACTTATGGTGACATAGCTTATTTGTTGTACGTGAAGGTAGATGAGCCATTCCTCAGGACCCTGATACAATTCTAGAATCTTGGTTATTATTGTTTCACCTTCAACGAGGAGGACATGATGCCCATATTCAAAGAATATTTTGCACTATTCAATCTGCACAGGGTGAAGAAGAATTGGGTCTATGCTAAACCGCCTAAGAACAAGAATGTACATCTAAGGCTCACGACGTTCGCCGGTATGAGTGACAGATGGGTTAAGGCTAGATACAGAAGAAATGGGGCAGCTTTTCCTTCCCTTGGTTCAGTATTCAGAACATAATCCCCACTCATCCAAATAGAGAAATTAGGGTAGATCTCTTGGCTATAGCAATATACAACTTGGTTATATTTCTGAGGGTCCAAGGATATATCAACGTGGCTTTACTAGATTTCTTTGAGCATTTGAAGAGAGGGGTTAATCCGGTGCCGACAGTACTAGCCGAGACCTTTATTTCCTTGAATGCATGCTGAAGGTTAGATGGAGTGTGTTTTAGAGGGTCTGTACCTTTGCTCCAAGTTTGGGCCATTAGCCATTTCTGGAAATGTCCGACGCTTTCTTTGTCTAACGTATTCTCCCTAGACTTTTCTCTGCTCCAGGAATTTTTAGCAAAGAAATGTCCTGTATTTAAGAAAGGCAAGTGGATCGACATTTTTAGAGATAGCTGTGATTAGGACATTGTATGGAGGGTTCTGTGGATGGGCCATGCCAAGGTTTTGTACAAGTGTAGAGACTACAATCATCTGATGCTGTTAGGACTGTAGGGTGGAATCGATTGTGCTCCCTTGCTAGTCTCACGACAATACAGCTCACGACAGTTTGGTCCCTTCACTGTAGGTCTTGACTCATCAGAATTTGAGTTTCAGGGGGAATTTAGAGAGAAGATCCAAGCTATCAATGATTCATGGAAGCATTTCTACCTTATGAAGGTGGAACATGACGATGAGAGCATGTTCACCCCTGATAATGATGTATGGAGACATGTGAGGGTAAATGATAAAATTTTACCACCTATCGGACAAGCTAAGACAATAGAAGGACATTTGAAGGTGGTCCCATCTAAAGCTGATATTCTAAGGGCTAAACTCAAAAGAGCCAATGCCAAGATAGAGTCCCTACAAGAATAGTATACGAGAGAATTGTATGAGGCAAGCTTGGTTGTGGAAAAACACAAGGGAGAAACGGACAAGGTTGTGAAATTGTACAAGGAATTAGAGGAAAAGTTTGAGATGTAGAGAGTTGATTTCGTCAAGTTTTAGGCAATAATCAGATATGTAGATTTGAGAAAGACGCCTAAATAGTAGAGGCAGGAAATGGAGCAAGCTGAGGGAAAAGAGAAAAAGTGCAACAGAAGAGAAATTGAAAAGTACAAGCAGACACTTGCCGATGAAAGGAAGAAGGGTAAACTAGAGTTCAGTAAAGCGAATAACAAATGGGTCCTCGAAAAGGAAAAGGAAAATATGGCTGCATGGAAGAGGAAGGCCCACGACAACAAGAGCCGCATGTGCAAGTTGCAGTCTCTGTGCGATGCAACCAATGAGAAGCTAGAGCGAAGTCGAGCCTTTATTGCCGAGTTGCAGGTCAAGGTGGCAGACCTGATTCGTTTGTTGCACATTCTCTAGAACCATCATACTTATGCTGAGCTCCAGGCCAGCCAGAGTGAGAATGAAAGGCTGAGACAGAAGGTGGAGTCTATGTAGACTATAATTCATGAATGCAAAACAAAGATTCTGGTTCTTGAAGATGCCAATGAGGGGGAAATGATTACTGGTTCACTCGACTTAAGGATAATGCGAGGAGGTTCTAGGAACGAGACGAATTTGATAGGACCGTTATGACTCAGATTCAAGATGTGGCCACGCATATAATGATGTTGGCAACAGAAGCTATAGCTCTTCGCCAGTACATCAGGCCAGTAGGGGAAGTATGACCAAGGCTCCTATGGCTAATTGAAGAAGTAAAAGAACTAGGTGCCCGAGCTGAGATGTATGCGTAGACATGTTGAAATTTTTCGTAATAAGGACCTTTGGCGTTTAATAAAAACTGGTTTTATGAGCAAGTTATTTTTGGAATCAATGACCCTTCGCTTGCATTCATCCATCTTTATTATTTGCCTTGCATTAGCTTAGTTTATATCGTTGCATACATGCACACACAATAAGAAATTAATTTAAATAAGTTACATGATAGAAAATTCAAAAATAGCTAAAACTTCACACAAGTACGGTACTTATGCCCAAACCAAAGCAATGGCCATGGAAGATAGATTGACGACCTTGGAAGTCAGCAACAAGAGCACTCAGGACAGGCTAGATAAGATAGAAAATGATTTGGAATAGGAAATTGAGCTAGCACACAAGAAAACAGTTAGGTAGATTGCAACAATGTTAGGGTTCAAGAATCCAAATAGGGGTGAAGCTGTAGAAAACATCAATGCCCCCTACAGTATCTGGGGAGTCAAAAGGGAGTTGTTCCGTCCAAAGTCAAATTCCCACCCATTTTATGGATTCTTCTGCCCGTACCTCAAAGGAACTAGGAGCTAATATTGAAGAAGCTCATGATTATGAGGTCCCTGACCTAGACGTGGTCGTTGATAAGGATAGAGCGGACAAGAAGCTAGAGGATCATTGTGACAAATTGGAAGGAATCATTAAATCCTTCCAAGAGGGGAACATTCATAGTGGCATGGATGCTAGAGACCTGAGCTTGGTAACTGATTTAGTGATTCCTCCGAAGTTTAAGACCCCTGACTTTGACAAGTACGATGGAACCAGTTGTCCTACAACATATCTGACCATGTATTGATGAAGGATGTCGATGTACTTGGATAATGAGAAGCTCTTGATTCATTGCTTCCAGGATAGCCTGATAGGATCTGTATCCCATTGGTACACACAGTTGAGCTAGGAAAATATTCGAACTTGGAGAGATCTATCAAGGGCATTTAGTTAACAATACAAGCACGTCAATGATATGGTCCCGAATCAGCTCGTCCTACAAGGAATGGAACAAAGGCATAATGAAAGCTTCTGCCACTATGCACAAAGGTGGCAAGATGTGGCTACTCAAGTTTAGCCACCACTACTGGAAAATGAGATCACCCCTATGTTCGTAGAAATGTTGAAGGGAGCATTCTATGATCGTATGATACATCATGCAACTAAGAGTTTTGCAGACATGCTGATGAATGGAGATTTGATCTTAGCGGCTGTCAAGAGTGGGAAACTTGATGGAGGAGATACGGAAAAGCCATACAAGAAGGACATTGAAGTTAGTATGACGAGCATTTGCAACCCTAATTACTCAAAAGGGGTGGTCCTTAATAAGCCCAACATTTCGACCACAAATTCGGCAGCCCCGAATCCACCCGACGATGAGAGGAAATACTAGGGTAATAAGAAGAATTATTTTCCTCCTATTCCTATGACTTATGCTGAACTATTTTAAGAGCTAGTGGAAGCACGAATGGTATTACCCCGGCACGTCCCTCCTTGCTCGCCCCTTACCCCTCATGGTATGATGAAAAGGCACAGTGTGAGTATCACATTGGAAATAGGCGGTATACCATCAAAAATTACACCGCTTTCAAGAGGGTAGTGGATGTTCTACGGAAGTTGGGCATGCTGTCATTTGATACGTCTGAAGAAAAAGGGAATCCTTTGCCAAATCATTAGAAGGACAGGGTAAACGTAGTAATTAAAGAAGATGGAAGACTAGTCAAGTGATGTGTCTCAGAGGCAAGGCTCCCTTGAAATGGGTATGGGCCAAAATGGTCGAGGCTTGAATATTGAAATGAGGAACCTAGAAGTTGGAACGCAACGGTAAACCTTAATGCAAGTAACATGAAGAATGAGGACATGACATTCATCTTTGTTTAGAGTTTCGGCAGTTAATCCAAACTAAGATAGATAGCAGAGAGCTCGAGTTCTTCGAGAATGGAAAAATAATTGATGTATTGGAAGTGTATGCATCGAAGGAATCTTAAGGCAAGAAAGATTTAACATGAATTAAGCCCTTGGTAATCAATCCCAAGGCAAGAATTGGTGAACCCCTGAAGAGCGTAGCCCCAAGAATAATCATAAAGGCACCAACCCCTTTTCCCTATAAGGACAGTAAGCAAGTGCCCTGGAATTATACCTGTACAGTGACAACCCGAAGTAATACATCGGTTGAAGATGGACTAAAAGAGGAACAGGTCAATGAGGCGGGCCACTTTACAAGGAATGAGAGGTGTTACTCCCCACAAACAACCGAAGATAGGGACACAGTTCAGAGGAAGGTCGCAGCCAATGAACTGGAGAAAAAAGATGAAAATGATTTCTTCCTCGAACACCCCCTATGTACCATGAACCAGTGAAGGAGTCAAAGGCTCAAGAGTTCTTGAAAATACTTAAACATAGTGAGTATAGCATGGTGTAGCAGCTTCACAAGCACCCAATGCGAATTTCCATGTTGTCACTCCTGCTAAACCTCGAAGGCCACCGGAACACTCTGCTGAAAATTCTAAACCAAACATTTGTACCAAAAGAAATAACGACCAACAAGATGGACAAGATGGTCGACAACATTGTTGTGGATAACTTCATCTCCTTCAGTGACGAAGAAATTCCAGAGGGTGGAAGAGGATTGTACAAGGCTCTACACATCTCTACTCGATGCAAGGGGTATTTGCTGCCATGGGTCCTTATCAATAATGGGTTATCCCTGAATGTTCTACCCCTGGCAACCCTAAAAAATTACTGATTGATAACTTCCACATGAAAGCTTATCAGAACACCGTAAGAGCAGTTGACGGAACCCAAAGAGATGTGTTAGGAAAAATAGAAGTGCCTCTACAAGTCGAGCCATCTACCTTTAACATTGATTTCGTGGTAATGGACATCAAGCCCACCTACAGTTGCTTGCTTGGGCATCCTTGGATCCATACCGTAGGAGCAATCCCTTCCACAGTACAACAAAAGCTAAAATTCATGATTGACGGTCAACTGGTAATCGTCGGGGTAAAAGAAGACATCATAGCCTCAGTATCAATCGATGCACCATATATTGAGATTGACGAGGGTGTACTTGAGTGTCATTTCAGAACCCTTGAGCTGATCAATGCTACTTTCTTCATTGAAGGAAGTAAGATCCCCGAGCCAGAATTATCCGGTTGCGCTAAGATACAAGTGAAGCAGACCCTAGAAAAGGGGGTAAAGATATGGATGGGTTTTGGTAAAAAGCTCCAAGGAAGGCTATACCTTGTGGTTGTCCCCGAGAAGAGAGACCAGATTGGGCTAGGTTTCAAGCCTAGTACTCTACAGAGGAGGGCATCAATGAAGAGAAAGCATGAGAGAAGAAAGGCTAGGTTAAGTGGAGAGAAGGTTATGTGGGAACCGATGACATTCCCACCATTGAGGCACAACTTTAGATCAGGAGGTTTCACAAGTCCGGATGCTCTGAATGATAAGGAGGAAAAAGTGGGGCATGACTTGGATGAGATTTTTGGGGGCCTAGACATCAATGCTATATTGGACGAGGATGAAGGAAGCAAGTATCTACCTATGATTCGCCCTTGCTCTGAGCTTACCAATTGGACTGCCGAAGAAATTCTTGTAGTCTTTAAATCAACTTCAGAGTAATTCTCAAAGCCAACCCTTTTTCCTTAGGCATTTAAGAATCTTATGTAAAGGGCCTATGTCAAACCATAATGGTTTTTATCTTCAATAATGAAAGTGTTTCTAGTAAAACTTGTGTGGCAAGCATGTTTCCATAGAAAAACAATAAAAAACAAAAAAACAAAAAGCAAACACAAGCCATGTCTTGAATTCATTTATTTCATCCAGCAACATTGTACATATTCGTTCCCCTTTCCTTTGCAGGTTTTCAAATATCAATGGTATAAATAACCCCAAATTTGACCCAAAATAGACTTTAAACTGCCCATGTGTTTGGAAGTGTAACACCCTAAACTTGGCCTAGGAAGGTTACCACTATCTAAGCTATTGACTAATTGAATTATGTGCTAATCAAATTAAAGAGGAAAGAACATTAGCTAACTTTTAGATCAAATAAGTGAAATTAGAACCAAATTGAATTGAAATTAAAACTAGAAGGCTTAAATGTAAGGATGGTAATGTGAACATGCAAAGCTCTAGAGTTTGCATGTAAATTGAATTAAAATTTGAGGCCTAGACACATGTTCTCATTTGATGAGAACATGTGCCTTGTGAGTGATGACTCACGACAACTAGGTGTGAAAGATGAACAAAAATTGTGTCATCTTCTTCATTCACCATAGCTGAAATGTTGAGAGAGAAAAAAGGAGAAAAAGCTTCTTAGACCATCTTCAATTCATGTTTCTTGTTGAGCTTTGATCAAATTATCTTAGGAGAAGGTAAATTTCTTGATTCCTCACTTCAATTACATGCTTGAATCTTGAATTAGTGATGTTCTTGTTGCCTAATTTGAATAGGATGATTGTTATGCATGTTAAGATTATGTTAGCTTCCAATGATCCTTGAAATTGTGAGTGTTAGTAGCCAAATTGATATGTATGGTTGCTGGAAATTGAGGATAGGGATCATAGTTGAAACTAGTATTGATTAGGGACTGTTTTGCTAGTTGAAAATGTGTAAACATGCTTGATTGTATATGCTGCCCTATTTTGATCACATTGTTAGATGAATTGAGACTTGAATAGAGTAAATAGCTTGCTGGAAATTGAATGCATATAATTGGATTAGTTAAAGCTAGGTAATGGACTGCTCAAATGGTGAATTATAGGAATGTTGTTGATCAAATGGATCAAAATGAACATAGTACTATAATGCCCTGTTTTAAGCACATTGATAGGTGAATTGGACTGACCTAGACTTGTAAGAACATGAAAATAAGTTGAATTACAATGTTAGAATCTTGTTTAGATGAATTATGAAGCTAGAAGCTTAACCTAGTGTAATCTGCCCAGAATACTCTATTCTGGGCAGTAAATTTGAAAAATCACCATAAATTGTATAAATGGAATTTAAGGCTGAAATTTATATGGATAGTCCCTTAACATTTCTAAATTCATTAGGAGAAAACAGAACTGAATTCTGGATTGTAGAATGAATTGTAGAGAAGAAACACTAGGGACAGTGCAAACTGTCCAGTGTTGTAAATTGCCCTATCTTTAAGCTAAAAAATGTATTAATTGACAAAGGATTAAAATGCAAGACCTATATGGTTAGAAATACAATTAAGTTAGCTTTCCCACGGTGTAAACTAATTGAAATTCCGATGTACGGAACGAAAGTTATGCATGTTTAAGTGAGTAGAGTACATGCTGCCTGGTAGCAACAGTTTAGGTAAATGTGGCAGTTTTGTAAACTGTTTTGCAAACAGTTTTGGGATAGTTTAATTGCTGCCCTGTTTTGCCTTAATATGGAATGTAGGCAGTTGGTAATGTGTATAAAGGTGTGTATATGAATATGCTACCTGTTTTGTATATATAATGTATTAACCTTGCTGCCATGTTGAATGATTTTGTGGTTACATGTTTTGACCTTGTTCTATCTATGTGGTTTATTAGAGCAAGGAGAGGACTTTGGAGAAGGATCTAAAGTCGAGCATTCAAGTGACAAGCAAAAGGGAATAGTCTTTCGAGTCTAGCTAGCTTGGGGAGTATTGTGAGTGTAGTTTATTCTAGAGTTAGGACTAGGTCCTAACTAAAGCAAGCATGTCTAAATTCTTGAATTGTTAAATTGGACTTAGTATGATCTTGACCTAATCAGGGAAGTATGAAATAAGATTATACATGAAATTTGACTACATCCTTGAAGTGTTGTATAAATAGAATGCTAGCATGTATATGTGGTAACATTGATGCTTGGATGTATGACATGGAATTGTGACCAATTGCTTAAACTGAATGCTTGATGTGCTAGCTTAAATGATGCAATGAACACTTGAAATGTTGAGTTATGGCTCTATTGGCCTAAGGGCTTAATGCATGTATAAGCTTACCATGCAGTACTAGAAATGACTCTCAGAAAAGATAATGCTTGACATGAACTTGTATACTTGAATGATACATGATCTTGAACTTGAAAAGCTTAAAATCCTTGAGTAAATGAATGAACAACCTTGGTTGCTAGTTGAATAGGTAGAAGGGCATGCCTTAGAGTCTAGAGCTCATTGTGTCAGGGTGGACTACGGTCCAGGGCTAAGGCCCCTAATTGGCGACAGACGGAGGGTACGTATGTGGTCTTTAGCGACAGTATGAGGGTTGACCAATACTACAGTACATCTTGTGGCGACAGTTGGTTGGAGACTCGATTACCTAGACAAACTATGAACCAAGGATTATGTTAAAAGATAATAAATGAGCTAATAAGCATGAATAGCTTGATTACTTGTCATGTAAGCATGATTTGCTTGATTACTTGTCATGTAAGCATGATTTGCTTGATTTCTTGTTATGTAAGCATGAATTGCTTGACTACTTGATATGTGACCATGAATATCTTGGTTACTTGAAATGGAATAAGCATGAATTATGATTCAATGTCTCTTGCTTCTTAAGCCATTTGATTTCCTTGAAATCCTTAGCTAGGATCATTCTTGACTATTGACACTTAATTTGATATAACAATTGGTTAGAACTAGTTACTACCTCACTAAGTACATTCTTGTACTTATCACTCTTGTTTTCATTATTCCCAATTACAGGATAAGTGATTCGATTGTTGCTTGATCTTGAAGCCTTATTTCTTGAGCTCGAAGCAAGACACAAGCGTAGCTAAAGTATGGTTCATACTTGTTTTGTATATCTCCTAGTTGGTGGCACCTAGACATATACATGTAGCTAGGACTAGACCATGCATATTGTTTGTTTTGGGAGGATTGTATATATGCATGAACATGGCTACTTGATGTTTTGAGTACTTGTATATATATGCTCTTGTATGGGCCTTCCATGTTAAGAACATAGTTGTTAAGTCTTAAGTATGTATTGAACTCAAATTATATGTAATGTAAAAGTAGTTGCTGCGCATATGTGAATATATATGGAATGTTCAAAGTGATTGATCTAGCTTATTGTGCCATTTGAATGCCTTATGGAATCATATAGTCACTTGTGTGAATATACCATGTTGTAGGTGTTTTTATGTGTTTGTATGGTGAATGTCGAATGTAATAGTTTGGAGACAAGATACATACAATTGTGTGTTCAAATGATCATGTTTAATAAATTAGGTATGAAATATTACATGTATCAATCTAAGGAACAATGAAATGAAATGGAAGCATGTTTGCATACTTAGGCCATTCGAATGATAGTGGTATGATGATGTTAATTGAATTGTTTGGTAACCTATAATGTCTTGTAAACAAATCATAAGAATGCTTACTTATTAAGTTATGAATGCTTGGTTGCTTGCTAGTTAAGTAACTTATCTAATAGGGATGAGTTAGCCTGTTCTTGCTTGGTAACGCTCCCGAGCCGGCTTGCTACTAACCCGGGGTAGGGGTGTTATAGGAAGAGGTTGAAAACTATGACGACGAGGGGGAATATGACTTGCCTAATGATATGCTCAGGTTAATAGAAAGCGAGAAAAAACAGATCCTACCCTACAAGGAAGAATTAGAGGTTCTGAATCTTGGAAAAGAGGAAGAGAAGCGTGAGGTGAAGATTGGAACTACCATCACCATTAAGACCCAACAAAGTTTGATCAAGCTCCTACAAGTGTATAAGGATATACTCGCCTGGTCATATCAAGACATGCCTGGACTGAACACATACATTGTAGTGCACCGGCTTCCCATAAGGGTAGGATGCAAGCCCGTGCAGCCGAAGATAAGAAGGATGAAGCCTGAAATGCTTCTAAAGATCAGAGATGGGGGTGAAAAAGCAATACGACGCAGGGTTTCTCGAAGTAGTGAAATATTCAGAATGGGTAGCTAACATTGTCCCAGTCCTAAAGAAAGATGGGAAGATACGCATGTGCGTCGACTACCGTGACCTCAATAGGGTAAATCCCAAAGACAATTTCCCACTGCCTCACATTGACACCCTAGTAGACAACACGACAGGGCATTCCCTTTTCTCTTTCATGGATGGATTCTTGGGGTATAACCAGATCAAAATGTGCCCAAAAGATATGGATAAGACTACCTTCGTAACGCTATGGGGGACCTTCTATTACAAAGTCATGCCTTTTGCTCTAAAGAATGCAAGGGCAATTTATCAATGAGCCATGGTAACCTTGTTCCATGACATGATACACAAGGAGATAGAAGTATACGTATACTACATGATCGCCAAATCACGTACGAAAAAAGAGCATATTGTGGACTTAGAAAAACTTTTCAAAAGATTGAGGAAATTTTAGTTAAAGCTCAACCCTACCAAGTGCACCTTTAGAGTTACATCAGGAAAATTGCTAGGCTTCGTTGTAAGTAAGAAAGGGATTGAGATCGACCCAGATAAGGTCAGGGCCATACATGAACTTCCTCTACCTCAAACACAAAAAGAGGTTCAAGGTTTCCTGGGAAGGTTGAATTACATTGCTTGCTTCATATCTCAATTGATAGAAAAATGTGACCCCGTGTTTAGATTACTTCAGAAGAATAACCTGAGAACATGGAATGAAGAATGTTAGGAGGCCTTAGGAAAAATCAAGAAGCAGTTGATGAACCCTCCTGTATTGGTGCCGCCTGTGCCAGGAAAATCTTTGATTCTATACTTAACAGTGAACAAAAACTCAATGGGATGCGTATTGGGGCAGCATGATGAGACCGAAAGGAAGGAAAAGGCAATTTATTATCTGAGCAAAAAATTCACTGACTGTGAGACCAGATATGCCACGATTGAAAAGTTGTACAGCGCTTTGGTATGGGCAGCCAAGAGACTCCGACAATACATGTTGTACCACACCACGTGGTTAATATCTAGACTGGACCCCTTGAAATTCATGATGGAAGCGCTGACCTTGTCAGGACGGTTGGCTCGTTGGCAAATGTTACTTTTAGAATTTGATATCCAGTATGTAAGCCATAAAGTGATAAAAGGGAGTGCCGTAGCAGATTTCTTGGCAAGTCGTGCCTGCGAGGACTATGAAGCATTGAATTTTAATTTCCTTGATGAAGATCTGATGTGTATTTTGACTAAGAAAGATAATGATCAGGGGGAATCTTGGGTAATGAATTTTGACGGTGTTGTTAATGCGTAGTCTTTGTTTCATCAGAGGGGAACTATCACCCTTTCAATTGTCGATTGGATTTCTTTTGTACCAATAACATGGCTGAGTATGAGGCCTGCGTACTCAGTCTACAGGCAACTATTGAAAGGAAAATCAACACTTTAAGAGTCTTTGGGGACTCGACACTGGACATTTATCAAATTCGGGGGGAATGGGAGATGAAAGATGCAAAGTTGGTTAGGTATCACAAGTTGGTCCTTGAACTAATCAAAGAGTTCGACAAAATTACTTTCAGGTACCTCCCGAGAGAAAATAATCAAATGGTTGATGCTCTGGCCACTCTGGCTGCCATGTTTAAAGCGAGTACAGGTACCAAAATGATGCCAGCCAAGATGCAAATGTTTGATTTCCTAGCCTACTGTTACGACGTAGAAGAGGAAGCAAATGGTCTTTTGTGGTAACATGATATTTTGCAGTATATAAAAACCCAAAAGTACCCTCTGCAGGCAACCGATAATGACAAGAAAACTATCAGGAAGTTGGTCGCAGAATATGTTCTCGGTGGAGAAGTAATGTACAAGAAAATTCAGGATCAGGTACTTTTGAGGTGCATGGATGCTAAAAAAGCCCAAATGATCCTAGAAGCGGTCCACGAAGGAATATGTGGAACACACCCTAGTGCTTTCACCATGGCTAGGCGAATCGTGCGCTTCAGGTATTACTGGTCTACGATGGAAGGGGACTGCATCAATTACGCTTGAAAATGCCATAAGTGCCAAGTTTATGCAGACAAAATCTATACGCCTCCGCAACCACTCCATGTCATGATAGCTCCTTGGCCTTTCTCAATGTGAGGCATGGATATAATTGGACAAATCCACCCTAAAGCATCAAACGGGCATAGATTCATCTTGGCGGCCATTGATTATTTTACCAAATGGGTAGAAGTGGCCTCGTATGCAAATGTCACTACATCGACGGTATATAGATTCCTAAAGAAAGAGATTTTCAGCCGCTACAGTTTTCCCGAGAAGATTATCACTGATATTGCCTCTAATTTGAATAACAAGATGATAGCTGGGGTTTGTGAGCAGTTCAAGATTAAGCATCATAATTCAATAACCTACTGTAATCACTAATTTTATCTAGGGGTTAACCCGCTTTATTTTCTCAATAGGCGCTTGGTTTAAATGTTCTATCTTTTGTTTACTTGTTATGGCTATCTATTTATCATTAAAGATAAGAAAAACAAAAGACATTACTAGTATTATTTGTTGAGTATTATTAGTACATGTTAGTGATCTATGTGTATATATATAATACTACTTACTATTATGTTGTTATCCATTAAGAAAAAACCCCTAAATATTATTAGTATAGTACATTATTTCCTTTATGCTATCTTTATTATTACTATTTTTTATTATCGTTGTTATCCTTATTATTATTATATTTATCGTTTCAATTATTATATTATCTTATACGATGTTATTATAATTAAACCAATATATATATATACACTATATTACTTAAATAGAAGCCCAACTTGCATAAATAAATCAGCCCATATATATGTATATTATAAAGTCTATTTACATTGTAAAACCCAAAAAATTATTACATATTTTTACATTTGGCCCGTTAAGTCCCATAAATAACTAAACCCTAAATAACCTAATCTGATAAGCCTTATTTTTATCCCTACGCAGCCAAATTTGGGTTGTTATATATGGCTGTTGATCTAACAGTCCTGATGCAGCCAAGGGAACTTTCCAGATTCCGCACGCGCCCACACACACTGGTTCTCATCTCCCCACGCGCCGCACTCGCGTCCATTTGGCTTCCTTTACACGTGCATGAAGCTCATACGCGCCTTTTGGATTCCTCCATGACTAGGCATTTTATCTCCAGTGCCACATCATAGCCGTACCTCCACGCAACAGCCACGCCAGCAACTAGGACTGGTCCCCTCCTCTCTCATCACATGCCAAACAGAATCAAGTTAGACAAGGGCAAAATCGGATGAAATGTAAAAGAAATACCAAGGAATGTTAGAACCATTTGCCCAACAAAACAACATTCTTAGAGTCGCATATGAATCTAGCCAAAATAGACAAAGGCAACCAATAGCAGCATTCATTCAATTTTTTATATATAAAAAAATCATGTAATATTTCAATATATAACCCAATACCTAACATTTGTAAACCCTAGACGGGATTTGAAAGTAATAGAGCAGAAAAGAAACCAAGAGCCTTAAGCTTTTTTTGGAGGTATACTCATCCTTCTTCTTTCATTTTTACATCATCATACATGAGTATAAGCATGGAATGTGGTTTTGAGATCTTTTACCTCTATTTTTGGGTCTCTTCGGTGTCGGTTCGCCTTCGCTGTGTATGGACAATGCCCTTCCCCTTCGATAAAAAGCCTCCCGGCCTTTCTTATGGTTGTGTATGGTGAATCAGAGATGAGGGATAACCAAAAAGGGTGGTTTCGATCCTGGTTTTCAAAGAGAGTTAGGTTTTCGAATTGTTTTTGTTTTTTAAAGGGAAAAAGGACTCGGTTTCAAAGAAAACAAATGGCAGATCTGGTTTTATAAAAGAAAAGAGAGTTGAACTCAGGTAGTTTTAGAGTCACCATCAAACGGCGGCCGACGCCCAGAACCTTGCCGGTTTCTGAAAATTTGGCCGAAATCTGAGTTTGAGGATGAACACACTACGATGTTCATCCCCGTGTTGGGAGAAAGAAGAGAGATATGAGAGAGTTTAAATTATAAACACTTTTTTGTTTTAAAAAAAATTGTGTTTTATATCTGGGCCGTTTTAGAAAATGGAATATTATCATTTTAAAACCCTTCGCCATAACCTTATTATGCTTGCGGTCCTTCCGCATGGGTAAATCACAAGATCAGTCCCTTCGCGTGGGATAATCACGAGCCCAAGCCATTTCGCCTTCATAATTCACCCTCTAGACGCTTGTGATTTCCCAAACATTTGCAATTTCACCCCCGTTTTCTTTTAGAATTTGTCCTTTCAATTTTGTTTCTTTTTAGTTCGGTCTTTTTTCTAGAACTCAAACCCTATTTTATCAAGCATACTTATTTTCTTGTTTTGCATATGTATTTTCTTGTTTTCCAGCTTTTAATTCATGTTGATATTGTTGTTTGCCTTGTTTAGATATGGATATGTTGTTTTATGCTTAATTTTGGGTGTTTAATATATGAGTATTACTTAATATATAGTTTTTATTTAGTATATTATATATAGTTTTTTCTAAAAAAAACATATATATAATATATAGGTTTTTAATACATCTAATATGTAGTTTTTTTATAATAGATATATAACATATAATTTTTCTTAATATATACATTTAATACATAACTTCCATATGATATATGATATATGTTTTATATAATATATATTTCTTACAATGTATGCTTTTCTATAAAATATATGTTATAATATATAATATATAGTTTTTTAGATAATATATATTACATAGTTTAATAATATATAGTACTTAAAAAGGGGTATATAATATATGTTTGTATATAGTATATAATATATAATTAAGGTATATTTTCTTAAAAGTATATACATGTGGTTTTCATTTGGGTTTAGTTTAGATGTTTGGGCCCTTGTGTGTTTGGGCTTAGGATTAGCTTTGGCTTAGTAGGCCTTGAGCTTAGTTTTTGGGTTTTGGGTTGCTAAGTTAGTTTTAGATCAGAATTAGACAAATTAATTTAATTAGTTTGGGATCGTGTTCTCGTCTCATAGGGGCAAGATCTTTAAATTAATTAGATTAATTTAGGATTAGCCTTTTAGAGCTTTAGTTAGATTAGGGTTTGAATTAATTTAGTGAATTTAAATTTACCCTTGGCTCATTGGGATAAATGTTAAATTCATTAAATTAGTTGGACATCTCTTAATTATCTTTTAAGATAAAATCGACATGGAAATTAGATTGACATTTTAATTAAAAGCTATGATTAATTAACTTAATTTATTTTAAATAGTATTCTGGGCTTATTGAAATACTAGTTTAAAATCAATTGAATTAGTTATCATATCACAAGATAACTCATACTTTGTTACAGTTTTTAGTCTTTTAGGGCTAATTAATTTAGGGTTAATATTAGATTTACCTAATTAATAACTAGATCACTAATTGGATGATCCATAATTTGGGTTTTTAGGTTAGGGCTTCGGGTGGGCTTTCTTTTTGTTTATTTTAAAGCCTATTGTTTGACATTCATTTTAATTGTCATTCATACGGCCCATTTATTCTAAATTAATCAATTTAAATCATGAAAAATGAGGTATCTATCAGTTTCGATATTTGTGTCATAAAAGTCTGAGCTCAAAGGATGTTGACCAAACATTTGAATTGATTCTTATCTACTCAAGGTAAAGTTAAAACTTGACAAAATCATTGCATCATGTTTTAATGGCTTGCACTATGCATAAAGGTGACGTACGGGATTCGAACCCTAAACTAACACGACAACCAGGCTTATATAATGTCAGTTTAGTCTATGGTCCGGTGTATCGTCAACCTTTTTAATTAAATGTCCAATTAATTCGAGCCCAAGAACTTGATAAAGCCCGTGTAATTAAGTTCAAATTTTCAATTAAGTACGACGAGTTAAATTCAATTCAAATTCCAAAAAATTCCATCAATTTAAAAGCAACAAATATTCAGGTACCGATTCCCGGGCGTGATGGGGGTACTAATCCTTCCCCATGCGTAACCAACTCACATACCCTTTCATAATGAATCTCTGGTTTTTTATGGTGTTTGGCCCACCTTACCCAAGTGGTCGGTGGCGACTCTAAGTTTTTTATATCGTTTTCAAAAGAATAAAGATTTTCAAAGGTGATCCCCTTTAAAACCATTTTTCAAAGAATAATTTTGGGGACAACCCATAGCACCGAACTTGTGAAACTCTTATAGTATTAAAGGATAAGATAGGTCGCTACAGCTTGGCGACTCCGCTGGGGACCTTTTTGTTTTTACAAAACAAAAGAGAGTTAGGCCAAAAGAATTTTTGTTACTTTAAAATGATGGAAAATGTTGGAATTTCAATTAAGTTTAATGAGGTTAATCCTTTTTCGAAAATGTGGCTAAGATTGCACGGGCTTTGATAATTGGTGGACTTCAGATTAATTTTTCATTTAATTTCTAAAGAATCACCGACATTTGTCGCATCATGATCATCAAGCTCTATACCCGAGCTTCGTCCCTTAAGTGGGAGTGAAATGCCACATACCCACGTGAGTAGCCCTCCACGGGTCGGTAATTCACGTCTAAAATCCACGCCTTTTGACACATGAGCAGCCCTCCACGTCACTAGGTCATGTTTTCCCTACAACCGAAACCAATTTGTAAGCTTGTAATGGGCCAAAATTGGGGTTCTTGTTGCCTTAGTAGGTAATAAGATAGGTTCAGGTATCCTTGTCTAGAACCAAACCATGTGTGAGAATCTAGGAAACCTACCCGGTTAGAGCCATGCGGATAACCCTAGAGAACTAGAATTCATGTGGTTAGGTTTGTTTCCTTATTTTATTGCCTTGTGCTTATTTCGTTTTGCGTTTATCTCTTCTTATTTTCATTTTATTATTTATCTTATAACTAACGTTCTTTTTGTTTTCTTCATTTTCCTCTTTTACCCTTTTTTGTATATCTTGTCATATCATGAAGAGCACATTGAGTTGGAAATAGTTTGAAGTTAAAGACTAGATCAATGAGAGACTTAGTCTGTAGCAGTGATGAAAAGAATTTCGATGTTCAGATATGGTCAGAAGGGGAGCAACTACATGATGGAGACAATATTACCACTGGGTTCAGGTCAGGCATGTCAGCAACGACATTCATGAATACAGAGTTCAATGATGTGTTCGAATTGAAGCCAGTTTGGGACAGTTGGGATTTTGAAACAAAGAGTACTTTCAGAGAAGAGTATGGTGACATTGCGTTCTTGATAGAAGTTTCAGTTGATCAAGCACTATTACAAGCCTTGGTGGGTTTTTGGAACTCTTCCTACAGTTGCTTTACGATTGGTAACTTTGATTTAACTCTGACAATCGAAGAATACCGAGATCTCATAAATTGCAAGAAGATTGACATGAATCGGGTATATTCTAAGCCAAGTAAGAACAAAGCTTTTTGAGGTAAGTTAAAGAAGTTCTCAGATATATTGTCATCTTGGGTCGAGCATCAAGTCACTACTTGGAATAATAAAGAGTATCTTAAGTGGGAAGGGATTGTGGCTTTAGCTTCTGTGTACCCTGTGGGCCGAGTTCAGCGGGATCTCTTTGCTTTGTTGATCTACGGATTTGTACTCTTTCCTCGAGCATTGGGACTCATTGATCCATCGGTTTTGGACCTATTTGATCGTTTGGATAGCGGGACTAATCCAATACCTGGGATTTTGGCTGAAACTTTTCGATCTTTGAGGTTCTGTCGAGGGAATGATGGAGGTCACTTTCGAGGATGCCCGCAGCTTTTTACTGTATGGTTCTATAGCCACCTTTGGACCAATCCCAGCTTTTCAAGGCCCCTCTATGACGGCAAGTTCTCGCCCTTAGAAGAGTTCCTACGAAAGAATGATTGGCCAACTCAAAGAACCGAGGAAGTATAGCAAGATGTCCTCCAAAATCTAAAGGAGGAAGATGTAGTTTGGAGAGCACCATGGTTGTTGGCAAAGAAAATTCTCTATAGATGTGGAGAGCATTAATGGGTGCCATTACTTGGCCTTTGGGGGCATACCGCATATGCACCTCTTCTAGTTTTGAGATAGTACGGGTCGAAACAATTTGTGCTAGCCACCAAAGGTCTAAATGAGTTCAATAGGGATTATACAAATGAGAAGGGCTACAAGACGATGGTATACAATGCTTCTTCAACTTGGAACAACGCAAGATAAGTTAGGATCGTAAATGCACTGTACATGGCCACTCTCGAGTATGAAGCATGGCAATTTAATCGTGTCAATGATAACATTCCCCACTCGAATCCCGATGGAGAGAGATATATGGAGAAGAGATTGGCCACACTTCGTACTGAGGCCGATTTGATGAGGAAACAACTTGAGGAAGAGCAAAAGAGGTACCTCAAGCTCAAGGAAAAACCCATCAAGAAAAGTTTGACTTCGAGTTAGAGAAGATGCAGTTTGAAAGAGTGGTTAAAGATCTACAAAGGAAAATAGATGAGTTGGAACTCAAACTCAAGATGGAGAAGGAAGAGATTTAGAAGCTTAAGAGGTTAAATAAGAGCAAAAGAGTCGCGAAAGGCAAACCAAGTGAAGGGTTAGAGTTCCGATTGAAGGAAGAGAAAGCAAGAGCCGATAACTACAAAAGAATGTTTTACGAGCACAAAGATTGAGCGCTCGCTTTAACTGAAGAAGTGAAGAATCTACGAATTTCCCACTCAAGACAAATCGAGAAGGAAAAACACCAAAATGAAGCCTTGAAAGATCAAGTGAAGTGTTTGGAAAAATCTGTTTTCAAGCATAAGGGTTCAACTAGCAAGCTAAAGGCCAGCAACTTCGAAAATCAAGTCTTGACGACTCGCGTCGATGAGTTGGAAACCGAGGTTCAACAGCTCAAGGATCACGCGACAAGCCTTAGAGGAGCAATCCAAGTACGCCCGACACTGAGTTTGGAACAACTACACTTTACTGCCTACACAATTTGGAGGCAAGAACAAGAGTTGGCACGTTGGATGACTCAAGTGCAAGAGGTAGCCCATAAAGTACATATTTTGGCGAAAGATGCTACCAAACTTCATGATTGCGTGGACGATGATTCCGAAGAAGGAGAAAGGATTGTTTGGATTCTGAGGGAAGTCATTGACCTTGATACTACCTTGAAGCCATATGTGTAGTTGGTTCTCTTTAAGTTATTGTAACATGACAACGTTTCTATTAATGAAAGTCGTTTAACGATGATATTTGCCGAACTCAGTGTTGCTATTTGCATTCATGCATGATTATTTCATTTGCATTCTTTGGTAAAAATATAATAATCATCTAATTAGTACAATTGCTTTCATTTTTTATTAATTGCCATTTATTAATTAAAAGGCTCTCTATTCCAGAGAAAGATTGCATTTTGCTTCTTAAGAATTATAATCATTCCGCACCCTTATTGCACTCGCTCATGGTCAAAGAAAATGGAGGAGAGCTTTGCCAAGTTGGAGGTCGACCTATGTGGCCAGATGAAAAGAGCCCAAAAAGAATTAAGGGACACCATCATCAAGTCTCAGCAGGACATGATGAATGAAATATCTCAGTTGCTGCAAGCTCGGCTATGACCAGATTCGAGGGGTAAGAGTATCGTTGAGAGTCTTGCCCAAAACTCGGGGGATCGCCCTCATGCCTAGATCGTCCAGAACCCCCTGCTTGTTGTACCCTCTCTTAATCCCCTACAAGGGGCATCTTCCTCTCATATCGGTCTTGCTCCTCAAACTCAACCGGGGGTGACCTTTGGGAATCTTGAAATTATTGGGGACAACATCCCAGACTTTGACGAGTTGGAGAAGTTTAACCAAATGAAAGCGGAATTCACTAAGCAATTGGAGGATACTCAGAAATACCTATAGGAAAAGTTTCGAGTGAAGGAAGACGAGGATGGTTCCTACGGGTTAAGTGCTAGGGAGCTCAGTTTGGTCCCCGATGTGGAGATCCTATATAAGTTTAAGACCCCCAATTTTGAAAAGTTCAATGGAACCACCTGTCCCACTGCTTATATAGTGATGTTTTTTTGAAAGATGAGTGGATTTACCAACAACGAGAAGCTTCTAATTCACTATTTTCAGTTACTTCGAGATGGTATAATCAGCTAACCAGGGCTTAAATTAAGTCGTGGATGGATCTGGCAAAAGCTTTTACTGATTAGTATAAGCATGTAGCCGACATGGTTCCCAACCGACTGTTGTTGCAAGGTATGGGACAAAAGCGCAACGAGACCCTTCATGAATACGCTATAAGATGGTTTGATGTGGTGGCACAGGTTCAACCACCGCTTCATGAGTACAAGATCTCCCCAATGTTTATAAACACGTTAAAAGGGACACTTTATGATCGATTGATCAGCAACCCTATTAGCAATTTTGCAAAGATGGTCGTGACTGGCAAGCGCATCGAAGCAGCCAGCAAGAGCAGAAGAATCGATGGAGGGGATCATTCACACACAATACAAGAAAAAGGACCATGATGTGAATAATGCAAACACCTTTGAGGCAACCAAGAACTTCACTATCTCCCAGCCCCAGGCCCTAGCGGGGAATTCTAGAAACTTCAACAAGAGAAAAGACAAGGGACCCAAAAAGGAAATGGGGGGAGAGATCCTTCACTCCTTTGCCAATCTCTTACAAAAAGCTCTACTCACAATTGTACAACATTGATTTAGTTCGTCCTTATCACGTTACTCCTTACAACCCACCTTACCCAGCATGGTATGACCCCAATGTTCATTGCGAATACCATGCCGATGTTCCGGGGCATTTAATTGAAAATTGTGTGGCATTCAAGAAGTTTGTTCAGAACTTAATTCAGACTAGAGTTTTACAATTGGAAGAACCGAGCACAACCAAAAATCCCCTCCAAAATCACGGAGGCCAAGGCTTAAAGGCTATGGAAGACGAGAATGCTAAAAAATCTAAGAAGAACGTGTCCAAGGTTCGGTCATCGTTAAGGTGGGTTTTCCAATGTTTGTGTATGGCACGCTTCATTGACCGGGGAATGGTGATTGTGGAAGAAGGTTGTGGCCCATATTGTGAATACCATCAATCGGGAGATCATGAGATTCAAGATTGTGATGAGTTTCATCAACTGATACAAGCTATTATGGATAAAAAGGAGATTGAGTTTTTTTGAAGAAGATAGAGGAAGGAAGGAAGTGGAAGTCTATGCATCGCAGAACCAGGAGACCAAGTATAGTGCCAAGAGACCGCTCATCCTTGGTCTCAGGCCAAACGAGACAAGCGCACCGAATGCAACCCCCAGATGATAATTGCTTCTCCAAGGTTGTTTCCTTTCAAGGATATGAAGATGGTTCTATGGAACTACACTGCATGCATCACAATGTCGGGTTCCTCTAGATTACACAGAGAAGAAGTGGAAATAGGGATAAAGCCCAATCAAGAAGAACCTTCAGAGCCAAAGGCCGAAGAGGTGAAGGATGTGGGGCATCTCATGAGGGGTGGCCGATGCTATGCTCCAGAGAACCAAAAGGCACCGAAGGAACCAAAGGAGAAAGGCAAGGAAGTCAAAGTTTAACCCGAGAAAGCTTTTGGAGATGACCCACCACAAAGAATCAAAGAGCCTATCATAGAAACTCAAGCACAAGAGTTTTGAGGTTCTTGAAGCACAGAGAGTATAGCGTCACCGACCAGCTTCGGAGACAGCCAGCTCAAATTTTTGTGCTTAACCTTCTGCTAAATTCAGAGAAACATCATGATGCTTTATTAAAAGTCTTGAATGAGACCTATGTTGCAAAGAATATCTCTGTTAGGAGGTTGGATCAAATTGTCAGCCATATCACTGACGTTAATCACATTACCTTTGGTGATGACGAAATCCTGGGGGAAGGTACGAGATCCACCAAGGCTCTAAATATCATCACTTACTGCAAAGGTTATGTGTTACCGGGCGTGCTAATTGATAATGGCTTCGTGTTGAATGTTATGCCTTTAGCCACACTACAACGACTACCAATCAACAGTTCACATATGAAGCCGTGTCATAATACGGTGCGAGCTTTTGATGGGACCCAGAAAGATGTGGTCAAAAAAATAGAAGTACCCATGCTTATTGGTCCTACCGAGTATGTGGTCGATTTTATGGTTATGGATATCTGACC
The DNA here is from genome assembly GCA_019671005.1 of Hibiscus mutabilis. Lineage (NCBI taxonomy): Eukaryota > Viridiplantae > Streptophyta > Magnoliopsida > Malvales > Malvaceae > Hibiscus > Hibiscus mutabilis. The sequence goes on along the minus strand of CM033717.1, from coordinate 20,368,873 downwards.
ATCTTACAACTTCTTGTTAGGGAGGCCATGGATACACTCAGCCGACGCCGTTCCGTCTTCACTCCATCAAAAGTTGAAGTTTGTCATCGAGGGAAATTAGTAACAATGAATGCCGAAGAGGACATCGTCGCTTCAGTGACTTCGGATACACCGTACATCAATACTGATGAAGAAGTAATAGAGTGTGCCTTTAGAGCCTTAGAACTTGTCAATGCTACCTTTGTTGCCGAAGAAAACAAGATTCCATGCCCTAATTTGTCCAACTGTACTAAGATGGTGGTATACGAAATCCTAGGCAAAGGAGCAAAGAAAAAGAAAGGCTTGGGAAAGAATCTGCAATGACGTTTTTGTCCCATCAAGGTGATCCACAAAGTTGACCGCTTCAGACTCGGTTACAAGCCAAATTTCTTACAGAAAAAGCAAGAATATAAGAGAAAGCAAGAGCAAAGGAAGGCTAGGCTTATAGGGGAGGACATTCCATGGGCCCCTATCATCTATGAAAACTTTAAGGATTCCTTTATATCTGGCTGAATTCAAAACCTGAAGGTGGATGTCCAAGAGGCGAACTGAGAAGGCAAGAGGTGCCTCTAGGAAGAGTTGATCAGTGAGGCTTTCAAAGAGATGAATGTGGATATGATCGGCGACGAGAGCTAGGCTAATCAATTTCTAGCCAAGATTCACCCTTGCATCCTAGTAGAAGAGCTCAACAATTGGACTTTTGGGGACGTACCAACTTTTTTAGGAACCATTCAACGTAATGCTCAGAACAATTCTTTTGCCCGAAAGTAACGGGCATCCTTTGTAAAAAAGGGTAGCTATGTCATATTTATCCATTTTTAATGAAATATACTATGTATACATTTTCCTTCTCAAATGGAAAGCACAACATTCATTCCATTTCATTCCATTTCATTTATCATTTATTTATTTGTTTATTTTTATACATTTATTTGTTCACATCATAAGCTATACCTTTCATTTCCCAATACGCACTTTGAAATACATGCAGGCCGCTTAATATAGACTGTGTGAATGATGTGGAACCTAATCCTGAAGTAGATTTTGAACGATCCACGTACTTGGCAGAGGTAGAAGATGAGGATAATGGAATTCCTGATGTGCTGCTAATAATGATGGCTAGTGAGGAAAGGAAAATCCTCCCACACCAAGAGAGAATAGAGATTTTAAATTTGGGGACTAACGGAGAGAGGAAAGAAGTAAAGATCAGAGGTACTCTATCACCAAAAGTCAAGCAAGAGTTGGTAAGATTGCTTGTAGAATTTAAGGATGTGTTCGCATGGTCATACCAAGATATGCCAGGCCTAAACACAGATATTGTAACATACAAGCTCCCCATTAGGCCGGAATACAAGCCTGCCCAGCAAAAGCTTCGAAGAATGAGGATAGACATGTTATTGAAAATAAGAGAAGAGGTGAAGAAACGGTTTGAGGCTGGATTTTTGGAGGTTTCTAAGTACCCAGAATGGGTGGCCAACATAGTGTCAGTACTGAAAAAGGATGGGAGGGTGTGTATATGTGTAGAATATAGGGACCTTAATAAGGTGAGCCTCAAAGACAAATTCCCCTTGCCTCATATTGATACTCTAGTTGACAATACCGTGAGGCATGCTTTGTTTTCCTTTATGGATGGCTTCTCGGGATACAATCAGATCAAAATGTATCCTGAGGATATGGAGAAGAACACTTTTGTGACATTGTGGGGTACGTTTTGCTACAAGGTAATGCCTTTTGGGTTGAATAACACCGGGGTGACGTATCAAAGAGCCATGGCGACCTTGTTCCATGATATAATGCATAAGGAAATTGAGGTGTACGTGGATGACATGATAGCTAAATCTGGGACCGAGGGGGAGAACCTCCAAATTTTGTGAAAACTCTTCCAAAGGCTAAAAAAGTATCAGTTGAAGCTTAATCCCGTCAAATTTACCTTTTCGGTAATATTCAGAAAGCTCTTGGGTTTTGTGGTAAGTCAAAAAGACATCGAGATTGATCATGACAAGGTGAAAGCAATCCAAGATCTTCCGCCACCTCAAACTCAAAATGAGGTCCGAGGCTTTTTGGGAAGATTGAATTACATCTCCTGATTCATATTCAGTTAACCGATAAGTGTGACACTGTCTTTAGACTACTCTGAAAGAATAACCCAGAAATTTAGGATGAAGAATGTCAAGAAGTGCTAGAAAAGATCAAGAAGTATTTGGCGAATCCCCCAATCTTAGTAGCACCAGTACTAGATAGGTCGTTGATTTTGTACTTAGCAGTTTTTGAAAACTCTATGGGCTGTGTGTTGGGGCAGCATGATGACACAACAGAAAAGAAAGAGCGATCTATTACTTGAGCAAGAAATTCACCGAGTGTGAGACACGATACCCATTGATCCAAAGGTTATGTTGCGTCTTGGTATGGGCTACTAAGGCTCAGACAATACATGTTGTATCACACCACTGATTTGATTTCCCGAATTGACCCGTTAAAATTTTTGATGGAAGCACCAGCATTGACTGGGAAAGTGGCCCATTGGAAAATACTTTTGCCAGAATTCGACATCGTTTATGTGAGACAGAAAACGGTAAGAGGAAGTGTGGTGGCAGATATTTTAGCAAGCCACGCCTCAGACAACTATGAGCCATTGGATTTCAGTTTTCCGAATGAAGAGTTGATTTGTGATCTGTCCGAAGGGACGTCTACTATCAAGAATGAAAGATGGAGGCTTTATTTTGATAGGGCATCGAATGCCCTATGCCACGAAATAGGGGCAGTTTTAGTCTCCCCAGACAATGTCTACTACTCTTCCACAAGTAGGTTGGAATTCTTTTGCACCAACAATATAGCTGAGTATGAGGCATGTGTTATGGGAATCCGAGCAGCCATAGAGAGAATTGTCAAGGTGCTCTAAGTTTTCATAGATTCTTCTTTAGTAATCTATCAGCTTCAGAAAGAATGGAAGACGAGATCCAAAGTTGGTCAAATACTACGACTTGATCCAAGATTTGGTCAAGGATTTTGAAGAAGTCAGTTTCACCTACTTGCCAAGAGAAATAATCAGATGGTTGTCGCCCTAGCAACTTTGGCCGCCATATTCGAGCAAGCCGGGAGGCCGAGATAGGGCCAATCGAAATACAAACCTTTGAGGTACCAGCCCATTGCTATAATATGGAAGAAGAGGAGGACAGTAACCCTTGGTATTTTGACATCGTTCAATACGTCAAGTTTTAGACTTATCCAAAGGGGGCTGATGATAATTACAAAAGGACTATCAGAAGGTTAGCTTCGAGATACGTCCTTGACGGGAAATCCTTGTACAAAAGAAGTAAAGATCAGATAATATTGAGATGTATCAGTGCTCGGGAAGTTGGAACCATTTTAGTAGAGGTCCACAGGGGCTTATGCGGAACCCATGCTAGCGGTTTCTCGATGGCAAGAAAAACCATGAGATATGGCTATTCTTGGTCAACTATGGAGGGAGATTGCATCAGTTACGCGAAAAATATCATAAATGTCAAATCCATACCGATAAGATACACTCCCCACTGGTGCCTCTCTACACCATGAATTCTCCGTGGCCTTTTGCTACTTGGGAAATGGACGCCATCGGTCAGATACACCCGAAGGCTTCCAATGGGATCACTTCATCCTAGTGGCTATCGATTACTTCACCAAGTGGATGGAAGCCGCCTCATACACTAATATCATAAGAGCGACGGTCTGCAAGTTTCTCAAGAAGGAGAATCATGTATCGTTATGGTCTGCCCGAAAGAATCATCACCGATAATGCTTCCAATTTGAACAAAAAGATGATGATCGAGGTGTGTGAACAATTCAAGATTGTACACCATAATTCTACCATTTATCGCCTCAAGATGAACGGAGCGGTAGAAGTGGCAAATAAGAATATTAAGAAGATCGTATCAAAAACTACGGAGACATTTAAGGACTGGCATGAGAGGCTCCCTTTTGCTTTGTTTGCCTATCGGACATCCGTGAGAACTTCCACCGGTGCAACGACGTACTCATTAGTATATGACACCGAAACAATACTACCCATCAAAGTGGAAATCCAGTCACTTCAAATTTTGAATAAAGTAAGGTTGGATGAAGCCGAATGGATGCAAGCTAGGTTTGATCAGTTGAACCTCATCGACGAGAAAAGGTTGAAAAAAATTTCCTATAATTAGATGTATCATAAGCGAATGATGCAAGCTTATAACAAGAAAGTTCGCCCGAGGGGGTTTCAAGAGGGAGATTTGGCACTCAAAAAGATCTTGTTGAATCAAAGAGACTTTCAGGGAAAATGGATGCCAAATTGGGAGGGGCCCTATATCATAAAAAAATCCTTCTCTGGGGAGCATTAATTCTAACAGAGATGGATGGGAAAGAATTGAACAACCTAATAAACTCGGACTCCGTCAAGAAGTATTAGGCGTAAGAAGAGAAAAAAAAAGGAAAAAATGAAGAAAAAAGAAAAACGAAAAGAAAAAAAGGAAAAAGAAAAAGGAAACATGAGGGTTTAAGGTGAAAACCCAAAGATGGCCGCCTTTAAACCAAAAGAGGGTCGTAATTGAAAATCCAAAAGGACAGTTCAGATAGACTTGAATTTTGGCATCCAACTAACAGGCCTTGTTTCTGTTGAAGGTCTATGCTTTGGTTTTCATATCATCAGGGGGAAAGGGCCAAGGGTGGCCAGCGAGAAATCTGTTGAGGTTGAGGGGTTCTCATCATTCATACAGTCGATATTATCTACATCTTTTTATTTTCTCATGTTTGCCAAGACTTTCAAATTTATCCTAATATTCCCTCAAATTTCACTAAAGTAGTATTTTAGTCTCTAAATATCTGTTTCAAAGATAGATTGACATAGAATTAAAAAAGCAAAAAGGACTTCTTGGCATTATTATGATTTAACCTATTAAGTGCATGCTTATTCCCAAATGAGAAAGGAGTTCACCAAATTTGCGACAAGAGGACATCGGAGGAAAAATTGATAAGATTTATCGCAGAAAGGCATCGAACGCTGTTCATGTTAAATTTCGAGGGACTAGAAGCGAAAGCCCGCAAAGGTGCCTAAGAAAAAGAAGAAAAAATAAAAAAAAGAAAAAAAGAAAAGAAAAAAAGAAAAAAAAGAAAAGAAAAAATCTCTAAAGTAAAAACCTAAAAGGGTACTTTAGAAAAAAAGGTTCAAGAACTCAAAAAGGGGCATGAGGGGTGAACTCGAGTGAGAGAGGAAGCGCCTCCATCACAAAGAAGAAAAATGGAAGACACGAGTAAAAGGGGGCAAGAAGAGAAATTACCTGAGAAAGTCTAAAATTGTTATCATTCATGCATCATGTTTACTGAGGCATCCCTAGGTTAGGATCATTCTAACTCATATCATCACAGTTTTTCATGTCTTTTCACAGATATCCAAAGGAAGATCAGGAACCTTTTGAGAAGAGGAGTCGGCAAAAAAGTAAAAAAATACGGATAGGGTCTTAGGCGAAGGACTTCAAAATTTGCCACACTAAGATCTCAGAACAAAAGAGGTAAATACCCGTAGCCCGGGAACTTTCAGATAGTTAAAAACTCATCCATCCATGCCCAAGAAGAATGGAACCTTCGTTTGAAGAATTGCAATTTGGTTTGTACACTACCACTTCGGAGGAACGCATCTATCTATTCACTACCGCTTTGGAGGAACGTGGCGTCTCTGGTTGGTCTTGCTTTCTGCCGTTTTGGAAAAGCAAAGTTATGTGGATTCATTCTCTGCCATTTTAGAAGAATGAGTCAGTTGAAGGTTAGTTGGCTCGTCTGCTGCCACTTCGGAATGACACGCCAGTACCACCCAATTTGCTTTTCGTCATTTCGGGAAAGTAAGTTATTTGGATTTGTTCGTTGCCGCTTCGGGGGAGCAGATCGTCCAACATGGAAGTCTGACAATATTAGTGTCCATGGTCTTTGCTTTATTCTCGTTATACGAGAATAAGCAAAGAGGTGCAGCTATAATCACTAATTTTATTCGGGGGTTAACCCGCTTTATTTTCTCAATAAGGGCTTGGCTTAAATGTTCTATCTTTTGTTTACTTGTTATGCCTATCTATTTATCATTAAAGCTAAGAAAAACAAAAGACATTACTAATATTATTTGTTGAGTATTATTAGTACATATTAGTGATCTATGTGTATATATATAATACTACTTACTATTATGTTGTTATCCATTAAGAAAAACCCCCTAAATATTATTAGTATAGTACATTATTTCCTTTATGCTATCTTTATTATTACTGCTTTTTTATTATTGTTGTTATCCTCATTATTATTATATTTATCGTTACAATTATTATATTATCTTATACGGTATTATTATAATTAAACTGAAAAATATAAATATATATATACACTATATTACTTAAATAGAAGCCCAACTTGCATAAATAAATCAGCCCATATATATGTATATTATAAAGTCCATTTACATTTAAAAACCCAAAAAATTATTACATATTTTACATTTGGCCCGTTAGAGCCCTTAAATAACTAAACCCTAAATAACCTAATCTGATAAGCCTTCTTTTTATCCCTGCGTAGCCGAATTCGGACCGTTAGATGTGGTTGTTGATCTAACGTTCCTGATGTAGCCAAGGGAACTTTCCAGATTCTGCATGCGCCCACAAGCACTGGCTCTTCATCTCCCCACGCGCCGCACGCGCGTCCAATCGGCTTCCTTCACACGCGCGTGAAGCTCATACGTGCCCTTCGGATTCCTCCACGACCATACCTTTTATCTCTGATGCCACATCACCGCCATACCTCCACGCCAATAGCCACACCAACAACTAGGGTTGGTCCCCTCCTCTCTCGTCACATGCAAAACAGATTCAAGTTAGACAAGGACAAAATCATATGAAATGCAAAAGAAATACCAGGGAATGTCAGAAACATTTCCCCAACAAACAAAAGTCACATATGAATCCAACCAAAATAGACAGAGACAACCAATAACAACATTCATTCGATTTTTATATATATATATATAAATCATGTAATATTTCAATATATAACCCAATCCCTAACATTTGTAAACCCTAGACGGGATTTGAAAGTAATAGAGCAAAAAAGAAACCAAGAGCCTCAAGCTTTTTTTTGGAGGTATACTCATTCTTCTTCTTTCATTTTTACATCATCATACATGAGTATAAGCACGAAATGGGGTTTTGAGATCTTTTACCTCTATTTTTGGGTCTCTTCGTGTTGATTCGCCATCACTGTGTCTGATCGATGCCCTTCCCCTTCGATAACAAGCCTCCCGGCCTTCCTTATGGTTGTGCATGGTGAATCGGAGAAGAGGGATAACCAAAAAGGTGGTTTCAGTCATGGTTTTCAAAAAATGGAGGTTTTCGAATTGTTTTTGTTTTTTAAAAGGGAAAATGACTCGGTTTCAAATAAAACAAAGGGCGGATCTGGTTTTATAAAATAAAAGGGAGTCGAACTCAAGTAGTTTTGGGGTTGTCGGCCGCCGGTGAACGGCAGCCGACGCGGTGAAACCCCACCGATTTCTGGAAATTTGGCTGAAATCTGAGTTTGGGGATGAACACACGGCGATGTTCATCCCCGTGTTGGGAGAAAAAAGAGAGATGGGGAGAGTTTGAGTTATAAACACTTTTTTGTTTTAAAAAAAATTGTGTTTTATATCCGGGCCATTTATAGAAAATGGAATATTATCGTTTTAAAACCCTTCGCCCTAACCTTATTACGCCCGCGGTCCTTCCGTATGGGCAAATCACAAGATCAGTCCCTCCGCGTTGGATAATCATGAGCCCAAGCCATTCCGCCTTCCTAATTCACCCTCCAGGCGCGTGTGACTTTCCAAACTTTTGCAATTTCACCCCCGTTTTCTTTTAAAATTTGGCCTTTCAATTTTGTTTCTTTTCAGTTCGGTCCTTTTTTCAGAACTCAAACCTTATTTTATCAAGCATACTTATTTTCTTGTTTTGCATTTGTATTTTCGTGTTTTCCAGGTTTTAATTCATGTTGATGTTGTTGTTTGCCTTGTTTAGATATGGATATGTTGTTTTATGCTTAATTTTGGGTGTTTAATAAATGAGTATTACTTAATATATAGTTTTTATTTAGTATATTATATAACAAATAAATTTTTTAATATATACATTTAATACATAACTTCCATATGATATTTGATATATGTTTTATATAATATATATTTCTTACAATGTATGCTTTTCTAAAAAATATATGTTATAATATATAATATATAGTGTTTTAGGTAACATATTATATTACATAGTTTAATAATATATAGTACTTAAAAAAGGGTATATAATATATGTTTGTATATAGTATATAATATATAATTAAGATATATTTTCTTAAAAGTATATACATGTGGTTTTCATTTGCGTTTAGTTTAGATGTTTGGGCCCTTGTGTGTTTGGGCTTAGGGTTAGCTTTGGCTTAATGGGCCTTGGGCTTTGGGTTGCTAAATTAGTTTTAGATCAGAATTAGACAAATTGATTTAATTAGTTTGAGATCGTGTGCTCGTCTCATAGGGGCACGATCTTTAAATTAATTAGATTAATTTAGGATTAGCCTTTTAGAGCCTTAGTTAGATTAGGGTTCGAATCAATTTAGTGAATTTAAATTTACCCTTGGCTCATTGGGATAAATGTTAAATTCATTAAATTAGTTAGACATCTCTTAATTATCTTTTAAGATAAAATTGACATGGAAATTAGATTGAAATTTTAATTAAAAGCTATGGTTAATTAACTTGATTTATTTTAAATAGTATTATGGGCTTATTAGAATACTAGTTTAAAATCAATTGAATTAGTTTTCATATCACAAGATAACTTATAATTTAGGGTTTTTAGTCTTTTAGGGCTAATTAATTTAGGGTTAATATTAGATTCACCTAATTAATAACTAGATCACTAATTGGATGATCCATAATTTGGGTTTTTTAGGTTAGGGCCTCATGTAGGCTTTTTTTGTTTATTTTAAAGCCTTTTGTTTGACATTCATTTTAATTGTCATTCATACAGCCCATTTATTCTAAATTAATCAATTTAAATCATGAAAAATAAGGTATCTATCAGTTCCGATATTTGTGTCGTAACAGTTCGAGCTCAAAGGATGTTGACCAAATATTTTAATTGATTCTTACTGACTCAAGGTAAAGTTAAAACTTGACAGAATTATTACATCATGTTTTAATGGCTTGCACCATGCATAAAGGTGACGTACGGGATCTGAACCATAAACTAACACGGCAGTCAGGCTTATATAATGTCGGTTTAGTCTATGGTTCGGTGTATCGTCAACCTTTTTAATTAAGTGTCCAATTAATTCGAACCCACCAAATTGATAAAGCCCGTGTAATTAAGGTCAAATTTTCAATAAAGTACGTCGAGTTAAATTCAATTCAAATTCCATCAATTTAAAAGCAATAAATATTCAAGTACTGATTCCCGGGCGTGATGGGGGTGCTAATCCTTCCCCAAGCATAACCAACTCCCGAACCCTTTCATAATGAATCGCTGGTTTTCTATGGTGTCCGACCCACCTTACCCAAGTGGTCGGTGGCGACTCCAAGTTTTTTATATCATTTTTAAAAGAATAAAGATTTTCAAAGGTGATCCCTTTTAAAACCAATTTTCAAAGAATGATTTTGGGGACAACCCGTAGCATCGAACTTGTGAAAATCTTATAGTCTTAAAGGATAAGATAGGTCGCTACCCCTACCACCCAAAAATGAATAGGGCTGTAGAGGCCGCCAACGAGAACATTAAGAAAATAGTTGCGAGATGGCTGACACCTACAAGGATTGGCATGGGAAGTTGCCATTTGCTTTATATGCTTATAGAACCGTTGTGCGATCTTCCACGTGGGCAACACCATTTTCACTAGTATATGGAATGGAGGCTGTCTTACTAATCAAGGTAGAAATTTCGTCCCTCCGAGTTCTGATAGAGGCAGAACTAGAAGAAGCTGAATGGATCCAAGCAAGATATGACCAGTTGAACCTCATTGATGAAAAAATATTAAAAGCCATCTGCCACAATCAAATGTATCAAAGGAGAATGGTACGAGCCCACGACAAGAAAGTTCATCCGAGAGAGTTTCGAGAGGGGGATTTGGTGTTAAAGAAAAAATTGCCAATCCAAGTTGATTCCCGAGGAAAATGGGCACCCAATTCGGATGAGCCTTACGTCGTAACAATGGCTTTCTCCGGAGGAGCATTAATCTTAGCTAAAATGGACAAAGAGGAGCTCAAGAATCAAGTGAACTTAGATTCGGTCAAGAGATATTATGCCTGAAGAAGAAAAATGAAGTGAAAACCTGAGAGGACGCTTCGAAAAAAAAAGAAAAAGAAAAAAAGGGAAAGAAAAAAAGAAAAAAAGAGAAAAAAAAGAAAAAATGAGGGTTCAAGATGAAAACTCGCAAAGGGTGTCTTGAAACCAAAGGTGGATTCGAGGTGAAAACCCGCAAAGGCAACTGGCCGGTCGATAAATGACTTTCTCGGAGACTTGACATTTCAGGAGGAATTTCGTATCTTCATTCGTTATAGTGGATGAAATCTTATCGACAAAGGTAGCGTTCAGGGTCGTTTCTGCTACTTCAATTCGGGAAAGTTTTAGCCCTTATATCTGGATACTTATTCTCCAACGCCTTCACTTTTTACCTTGTTTTCATGTTTGCCACAATATTAATGAAGTTTCTTTTCAAAGACTTTTCTCCATTGCATCTCTATCCCTTTGAATAAACATCTTATATTGTGACAATAGTCATTTGGTTGACATCATGAAATCATGCAAAATACTTTTGTCCATTACTCTGAAAACGGTCTAAAAAGTATGGGAACTATGACGCAGTCTATTGGCTAAATTCTGAGTCATAAATAGGAGATCTTGCTTGATAAATATGCATGGTATTGTCGGGGCAATGGGGAATTACTAATATCAATCGACAAGACATCAGATGGAGATTCTCCTATGAGTAAATCAGAAACTCACAAGGAATCGTAAAAGGGCTTGATTGTATTTCAAGAGACGACAAAGGATCTAGAGCTTTCCTAGAATTACTTAAAAGGCCTTTCACATAATATTGATGTATCAACTAGAATGATAGTAGATCTGGAGACGTTTACGAGAATAGTGAAGCATAGTTGAAGAAGTTTGTTATTCTAACTAGGAGTACAAGATCACTGGATTGAGTGAGCAAAGATCAGATGTTTTTGATAAAGGAAAGAGATAAAAAGAATGATAATGGCAAAGCAGATACAGTGGAGATGCCGCTTGTCTGGCTAAATGAGTGAATCATGTTGAAAAAACCATAAAACTTAACATGCATTCATGTTTTAGACATCCTTAGTAGCATAATCATCATATTTGTATCAGTTATTTTGACAAGTATGTAAAAGCTTTCCCCATGAAGATAAAACCCATCTATCCGTTCAGACATAAGGAAATAGAGACCAGCCTATCCGTTCAGGCATAAGGAGAATGGAACCCTATTCATTCAGGCATAAAGAGAATGGAACTTGTCTATCTATTCAGACGTAAGGAGAATAGAACCCTTCTATTCATTCAGGCGTACGGAGGATAGAACCAGCTTATCCATTCAGGCATTGGGAGAATGGAGACCAGTCTATCCGTTCAGGCATAAGGAGAATGGAGACCAGCCTATCAGTTCAGGCATAAGGAGAATAGAGACCAGCCTATTCGTTCAGGCATAAGGAGAATGGAACCTGCCTATACATTTAGGCATAAGGAGAATGCAACCCGTCTATTCGTTCAGACGCAAAGAGAATGGAACTCGTCTATCTATTCAAAATTAAAGAGAATGGAACTCGTCTATCTGTTCAGACGTAAGAAGAATATAACCCGTCTACCCATTCAGACATAAGAAGAATGGAACTCGTCTATCCATTCAGACGATGGGAGAATGGAACCCGTCTGTCTGTTTAGACGCAAGGAAAATGGAGGCAGCCTATTCGTTAAGGCAAAAGGAGAATGGATCTAGCCTATATGTTTGGGGTGTTAGAAGAAGGAAATCGCCCAGTGAATTGGTGATCGGTGAAAATTAGTGTCTTGTTCTTTGCTCTATTCCGTTTCACCGAAATGAGCAAAGAAGGGCAACTGTTGTCACTAAATTTTCACCGCCCTTATATATTTATTTATTTTATATTATTATATATATATTACCTTATTAAAATAAAAAAACCAAAAAAATATAATAAATGGTCCAATTTAATGAATGGGTCCAATTTAATTAAATAAGGATCCATTGAGCTCTAAAAATAAACCATTAGGCCCAAAATAAAACCCAAGCTAACTTATTTTCCTTCTCCCATGTGTAGGCTTAAACTTGGACCGTTGGATCTAGGGTATGAATCTAACGCTCCAAATCAAATCAGCTGAAAGGAGGAGTGGTATTCCCCACTCACGCCGCTACGCGCTTGGCGCATGTAGCTCACACGTACGGGGTTTCTCTCCCCTTGGAGCCTGACTGACTCGCTCTTGCATTGACAGTCGCGGTGTTCAACTGCCTGGGGTCGAAGAGAAAGCATTGGCGACTAGCTATCCCCTGCCGCATTACACCCCATTGTCATCGCCTCTACGCCCTCCACGCGAAGCTCAGATCATATGGCAACGCTGTTTGACCACCCTAGCAGCTGCCTCGCACCACCGTGTCGTCACCACCTCACCTCTACGGACCGTCATAGGTCACGGGGTTTCTCTTCCCCTTGGAGCCTGACCGACTCGCTCTTGTGCTGGCAGTCTCGGTGTTCAACTGCTCGGGGTCAAAGAGAAAGCGTTGGCGACCATCTATCCCCCGTAGCATCACACCCCATTGTCGTCGCCTCTACGTCCTCCACCCGAAGCTCGAATCATATGGCAACGTTGTTCGACCACCCTAGCAGTTGCCTTGCACTGCCGTGTCGTCACCACCTCACCTCCACGAACCGCCGCAGGTCATCGCCATAACCCCAAGCCGCGCCAAAGCCTCGTCCGACCTCGTCGTGGCCCGCGAGCAGCAGTAGGGCTGCTACGATAACAACCGTTCCTTGTACGACCTCCTCACGCCACGACTGTAACGACTGCCGTTATAGCCACGACGTGGCCAAACGTCAGATCATCTGCGACCATGTCGTGCCATCGCTGCCGCTTCTCGCCTTCGGCTGGAAGCTGGCAAAGCAAAAAGGCAAAAAAAGATTAGAGTTAAGGTTAGGGTTTCTCTTGATTTGAATATGGAAAAAGTTAGATCAAATTCGAGTCAATATTCAAAATCAAATATTTTTTTGATCATATCTGAATCTGCATTGAAGAAAAATGGAAAGAATCAGCCCAAAGTTGCCTTAAAATTTTCGATCAAATCAGCTTTAAATTAAATTGTATCTGCATTTAATGGAAAAAGTGAAAAATCACCCAAAATAGGCTTTTTTGTTATTTCGAATTTTGGGATTTTTAGGTCAAAAAAGCCTATATAAAGGGGTTTAGGTCTTTGCAAAAAAACACACACACACACACAATTAACTGAAGAAATACAGTTTAGTTTGAGAAACACTCATAGAGAATTATACACAATCTGTGCTCAAACTTTTGTACTGGGATTTGGAGTTAGAAGAAAAGTCTGAATCATTCTTTTGAGGTATTCATTTATTATTTTCCTTTATGTGTTCTTCTTTGTTTAAGTAAAAGAGATTTTTTATGTTGATTCTTGTTTGTGTTCTTTCGAAAATTGATACTTGATCTATTTACTTTGAAGAAGAAATTCATAAAGAGTTTTTTTAATTGAGTTATTTACATGTAATTCACCATCTCCATTGATCCTTTAACTTTTTAATCCTTTTTTATCATTGTTGTAAATTTAATCTTGTAAAAATTTGGAATTTTAACTTTGTGATTTCTTCCTTCTCAATATTGAAATTTGCATATATACTTGTTTGTCTTTAATTCGTTTAAACATGTTTGTGTTTATTTATACTTTGTAAATAGGATTGTTTAATTTTAGTTTTTTGCTAGATTAAATCTTTTCATGTAAAAACTTAGATATGTGTAAATATGATTGTTTAATATGTAGGATTAGGTTAAATAAAGCCCTTAGGATTAGGTACTAAATTACCTTAGTTAGGGCCTTGTAAATATGAATAAAACTTTTCTTTGCATTTAATGTTCATAAAAAACACTTAACCATATTTTAACCTTAATAGATAAAATTTACCTAAACAACACTTTAGGTCAATAATCACTAACTTAGGATAATTAAAAGCTTCAACGCACTAATTCTTTTCTTTCTTGTTTGATAAAATGTAGAACTTAATTAATGCAGTGGCACTGCACATCCTATTAGACATGTCTTTTGGGAAGAGGGTAATGGCCCCGTGATAATTGGTATTAGAGCGACCCTTTGACTGCCCGATTTCACGCCGAGCGCCCATGAGTGGGGTAGGCAGGGTGGACAACTGTGACAAGGTGGCCCATCACGAGAGCAGAAGCTCGTGACGAGGGCGTCACGAGGTTGAGTGGGGGAGAATGCCATGCCTGAGAAGAGGCGGGGTCATTAATCCCACATCGGAAAGGAAAAAAGGGAGGTCTTGGGATATAAATACAGTGGCACTGCACATCCTATTAGACATGTCAAAGGGAGGTAACGTGTTAGTGCCAGAAATGTTGGCGGTGATAAAAGTTTACTCTCCTGGCGGTGGAGCCGTTAAAATGAAATCAAATTCATAAATGGACAATAATTTAAACTTCATACGAACTCATGAATTCTGACGTTAAAACTTTTTGTAAACGGCTAGGTACCAATTTTTTGGCGCTATAGTGGTGCTAACCCTTACCCACGCGTAACCGACCCCCAAACTCGGTTTTGTTTTCGCAGACCAAAAATCATTGTTTTAATAAAACAAAATTATTTTATTAAAATAACACATTCTAGGTGATCCAATCACACCTTTTTAAAAAAAGATTGGTGGCGACTCCGTTGATTTTGTTTTTTTTTCAAAACGTTGAGCCACTCGAAAGAGGGTTGCACGATTTCCCTTCTTGATTTTCATTTCTTTTATATCCTAAATGATTTCTAATCAACAATCTAGCAAGAGCTAGTAGTCTTCATCAAGTCTTCTAAGAATTCACGTTCAAATGTAGGAGGATGTTTTCAACTTCCATTTTTCCTATCAATTGGGGCAAGCTTTTGATTTTTTAATGTTCTTTAATTGTTTTTAATTGATCATCTATAATTTCTATTGGAGTTTATGAATTAAAACGAATTTAATTTGATTTGTTTGGTTTTTGGATGATGAAGGAGTGATTGTGATTTGATAGATAAAATCAAGATTTTGTAATTGGATTGAGAGTTAGTTTTGTGGGTAAGATGAAATCTAGTATCAATTTTACGAAATTGATTCCGGAATTAATGAATTTGTTAACTTTAGATTTAGGTTCTTGAATAGGGTGATTGGTAGAATGGTTGACTGAATTATTGGATCACATATTAGTGTGCATTGTGAATGTTCAAAGAAATTCCTGTGAAGAAATTATGAGTTGGAAAAAAGGCATAAAGTCAAAAAAATACCCCAATGTTTGATTGAATAGTCACTTAGGCCCATATTTTTTGGAGCAATTCAGCCATCAACATTTTATTTTGGGTCAAAATGACCCATTTGCGGATGAAAACTATCAGTCAACTGACGGCAAATGACTTGAAATAATGTGACAAACCTATATGGTAGTGCACGTTGACATGGTAGTATCATAATTTATAAAATTATATAAAATATAAAATAATTTTTTCTGCTGACTTATCATTTTGTCAAGTCATTTTAAATTGTTTACCATCATTTTTCTAACAATTTTTATCCTTAGAGGGGTCATTTTGACCTAAAATAAAACGTTGAAGGTTGAATTGCTATAAAAAATAAGAGTCAAAATGACAATTTAATCAAACTTTGAGGGTATTTTTTTGACTTTATGCCAAAAACAAATTTAAACGGCACAGGGTAGAGCACGATCAGGGATGTCACGTACATAGAGTAGTTGTGTAGTTCTATTTCGAATATTGTTAGTTTTAAATTCTGAGGCCACTATTTTTAGCGAGGAATTTAAAAAAGAAAAGAAATGAAATTAAAAGGATGGTCCATGCAGTGGCGTGACTGCGTAGTGTGCTGCCACCGTGTTATATATATATATATATTAAAAGAAAAGAAGAAGAGATTAAGGGGTAAAGGAAATGGTTCAAAACAGGGGAGTGAAAGAATTTATGTTCTTAGGTGAATTGTGATGTTTTAATAAATTGGTTATTTTAGTATGGTCCAATTTATTTTGACCCTTGGATTTTCTCGTAGAGGTTGGCTAGTGTTCGGACAATTTTCAGTTAGACGTCGAAGCGTTAGCATCGAGGCATTTGCATTAAAATGGTAACAAGTTGGTGAGTGCAAATGTATTTTGGTACTATAAAGAGGTTTGTATTATGGCTTTGGAGGTTTAGTTAAAGCCTAACAAGCTTAGCTAAGCTCGCAAGTGAGTTTTCTTAAATTTTCCATTCGAATATCGGATAAATATGAAAGTATGATTTTCATGTTTTGTTTTGGAAGCATGAGCTGAAAGTATTTACTATTTTTATGCATCATTAACTGATATGCTATGATTTATCAAGCATGGGGTTGCCTATGTGCACCGTTATAAGCTTTCAAAAAGAAATGTGGTATTTGCCAAGGACAATATTATTTGAACACAAAATCGATTTGAATAAATGCATGGGGATGAAATTTATTGTTGTGATGCATTATGATTTACCATGTTACAAAGACACGAGGTTGAGTTAAATAAGTGTACAAGATGCGCGATTATTGTTTAAGATGCTAAAAGCATGGCTTGAGTATAAATGATTAAATGCATTGATGTTGCACCGAAAAACAGTAACTTCTCATGCATGTATGATCTATATTGGTTATGTGACACACTAGAGATGAATCAGATATAATTGGCATGTCATAGGATTAAGGTGCACTATAAATTGTAAGGGCTTGTAGCCTAGAAGAGCAATTGTTTGATTATGACTTTGAGGGTAGTTTAAACTCACTATTCTGGGTTGTTGAGGTCTCCGGATTTGAGGGTAGTTTAAGGCACTATTCTGAGCCGTTGAGGTTTAAAAGAGGGTTGAATGACTACCTCCACCGATAGAAAGGCAATTGAAAGACTATTGCCACCATTAAATAGGTGATTGAAAGATTATTACCACCATTAAGTAGGTGATTGAAAGATTATTACCACCATAATCCGAGTATCCGATGAGATTTATGTTTAAATGATAATGACTTTGAATAGTCACATTGATTGCCAATATATGAATATATGATGGAAAGCAAGATTGAAAGCATGGTGCATATGATTTGATCAAGCATATTTTATTAAATGCTTTGCGAATAAAAGGATTGTTATGAAAGAATGACATTTATGTTTCAAACAAGCATGATTTATTTAAATGGTTTGGAAATGGTGAGTTTGAAATGGTTTAATACGGGTTTCTAATATCAGTTTTGATTTTAAAAATGGATTGACGTTTTACCCTTGTTGAGCGCAATCACTAGGCATTATATGCTTACGCTCTCTTTTCTTTTGTCAATGCACTGAATAAACAAGTGCAAGATTGTGGTTCGAGGCAAGGGATGATCCCAAGACAAGTGTATTAAAATAGTATGTTTATGGTGTTATCATTATTTATAATAAGGCAATGTGGGATAATCATTGAGATATTTTGTATAAGGAAATGATTATATGGTTGAAGTTTGTATTATGTTGGGTGATGGCATTATTTAATATGTATGATGTTGATTATGTTTAAATGCTTAGTATATTTGATGGTTATGAGCTAATGTTCTAACATGATATAAATTAATGATTAAATGGAGTGCTTGTTTTCTAAGTGTACATATGGTTATGTGCTTCTATTTTTACTTGATCTATAGCCTATGTTTGGGGTCTTGACCTTTTGGTACGTGTTGGAAATTTTGTTGTATTATTTAGGAAGCATGCCTCTAGATTCATTGGTTAATTATGAATCGTGTTAGTTACTTGACATGTAATTAATTGTGCATTTATGTTTTATGATGGTATAATTTTAGAAACATGTCAAGCTTGTTTGTAAGTGTTTTGGATACTCTCGTTTTGAGACTCGTGTCCCCTAAGATGCATTTTAGAGCAGCCCGAATCGGTACGCTCAATGTTTAGTACCGGTACGTGGGGTCATTTCGGTGACCAGTATTGCATGTAGGCACCGATACGCATGGCCAAGTTTCGATATGCCATGTTGCATACCGACCCCTATATTTGCTTCGATGTTTGCCTATATCGGTAAGGTATCTCGTGTATTGGTACGACCGGTAGTTATTTCGGTTAATGAGCCTTACCAAGTTTAGGTTCTTTGCATTTTGGTTATCATATGTTCATGCATCAATTAATCCGTTTGATATCAAAATTTGCAACCATTCTTATAGTGTAGCTAATCACAGTAAGATGCTCTTGGGAATATGTTAGTCCCTATGTTTTGGTAGTTTTACAATTTAGTCGTTAATTTCATGATTTGTTAAATTGGATGCTTAATTGTGATTCGTTTAAGCTGAAAATTGACATGCTAGCATGAAATATGATTAAATAAGTATGGGTAACATGAAATTTGTATAAGTCCCTGTAATTATTCAGATTTGCATTTAGATCCGTAAAATGCTCGTTTTGTAATTGAGTACCTTATCGATGCCCGTATCGAGTGAAGTTTGAACCGTTGCTTGTTTGTACTCTTTAGGACTTAACAATGCATCTAGATAAGATAAAAGGAAAAATGGACCTAATTTCAGATAAATTAGTTTAGGTTTGCTTCGGCAAACCAATGTGATTTCCTTGATTTGGGTCTAGCGACTAGGTCGGGTCAAGGGGGTTACACTATTCTCAATTTCAAGATTCAAACATTTGATTTTATTTATTGAATTTAGTGCCTCAACCAACTAGATCAAATGATTTTTGTTATTTTCATTGTCATTTTCATAACATCTAAAAAGAGATATAAAATCATTTTATATGTATATTTAAAATGAATTGTTATTTATCTAAAATTTTCTTTTAATAACATTTTTAAAGATATATATATTTTTTGGTACTTAACTTTGATATTTATGTTTTTCTATATTTTTTTTATACAAGTGGATACCCAAATATTTTTGGGAGTAATTAGTTATTACTAATATTTTTTTAAAATTATACATGTTCAACTATGAATGGTTTATACTAATCATTTTAACGATGTTTATTTAAAGTGTTTATGTGTTGTAGAACCCAACAAGTGGTCCTAGTGGAAAAGATGATGATGTTCATCCTAGTAGACTTGAGTTTAAAACCAGGGGCTGAACTAAAAATTTACAAAGGGGCCATAATTAGATTAAAATTTTTGAGGGATCATAATAAAATTTTAAAAATATTGAAGGGATTATATATCTAATTTTACCTTTTTTCCAATAAAAACTATTCTATTACTATTGAAAAAAGTTAGCACCCCAAAAAACCCTATGTTCCACCCATGTTCAAATTGCTTTACTTCAATCTGTGTGCATGTTAAAGGGTTAATAATATGCATGAACATATACTACATTATAAGAACCTTAAGACTAGTAAAAAAAGATTATATGTGTCGTAAATTCAAATGTCAACCCTTGAATTCTAAGCATGAATATGTACAATTTTAAAATGTAACACCTCGATCCCGACCAGGATCCGGATCCGAAGTACTACACTTGGGTCATCTAAAATCTGAACAAAAGAGTTTCATTTAAAAACCATAGTTTTACTATTAATCAAATCATTATATCATTAGATACTTTATATAATTAAATAAACAACATAAATTAATTTACAAAATAGGAGCGCCAAGTTTATACATTGTATATCAAAATATTATTATAGACTTAGCCACGTAAAGTCCTATGAATACTCAACCCACTAAATACAAGTATCGTACTCTGGCAAACACCACTTGCTAGAATCCCCAAACTAATAGTTCTCCTCGAGCTCTCGATCAATCTGTCGACCTACGCACGGAAACAACAATTTCGAGCACTGAGCTTACATAGCTCAGTGGTACACATCTACTTTATTATACTTCATACTAATCATAAACATAAGCATGCAAGCTAGTATAAGCAATAAGGAGAGATAAATAAACATATGGCGCTACCACTAGTCATCTAAATACATGCTCAAATCATGCAAGTAATCAAACATGGCACACAAGGCCCAACCATGCCCGAGATCTCATCATATCTTCAAGGCAAAAGTATACAAGGTAGAAACACAAACCTAGAGTGAGACTTGGGGCAACACAACATCGAGAATGTACGCTTTATACTCTGCAATAACCGAGTGAGACTCGAGGCCTCACAACATTAGGAACGTGCATTCTATACTCGATATCCCCCTAGAGTATCTTTGAATGAGACCCAATGCCACACAACGCCGAGAACATACATTCGACATCTCTAACCATGGTGTTGCAACACTCTCGCTGGGTATCTGAATCCCAACAATCAAAGACTCTACCAAATAATACATATCTGGAATACAAGCAACATTATCCCAAGGATCCAAATATTGTTGCTAATCTTCAACACATTATTTACTTTAAATTACCGAGTTATTAATACATTATGGGGGAGTCATAATTATTCTCATTTATTTATCTTCGTTAATCTAAGTTATCCCATTAATCCACCTTATTCCATTTTTAATTAGCATTATTGATTATTTAGCTTATCGGGTACTGGTACTCTAACACAAGTATCAGAACGATACTCTCTGTTATTGGTACTCACATGCGTACCGATACAGACATTGTTTACTAGAAATCTTAAACTTCCCCAAGACTGGTATGAGTTGACCTGTATCGATAAGGCATCAAATAATGCACCGATACAGCCAAAGCTCGTATCGATACCCCACTCACAATTTCTATCATATTAGAGGATTACAGTATTTACTAGAATTTAATCGATCCCTAAAGCTTATGAAAGTCTAATTTGTTTGCTAGCACATTTAATTATTTAATATCAATTACTGCCTTTATGAACATTTAATCGAATATATATCAGTATTATTCCTTAAGCATAATTTCTATCAAATCACGTCATTCCATTTGAACTAACATACAAGGCATCACTATTTATTAAGCAATCAACCAATCATCAAATAATTATACGAGTATTTCAAATGCTCTACATGGTCTCCAACGTCTCAATGAGTCTCTTCATATTCGTAACATCATCATGCATCTTATAGATATTAAGTCTCAAACTACCGATCTTTAAACATGGTTATTAATCATCTACCTATTTTGTAGACACTAACACAAAAAGCAATCACACTTATGATGCTCATGAAGCATCAAGAGTTTCAGGTGTATTAACCTTAAGCACTATCAATAATTCATCATTTAAGATCCTCCAAAAATATCATTTAATCCCATGCCTGAGTTTGTATTATCCTCATATAACATTAATTTAAAATAGCGTATCTAAGGCGCTAGACACAGTGAGGCGACGTGTAAAATGCCTCCACCGGCAAAAGCGAGGCGAGGAACGAGAGGCATTGCTAGGTGATGCACTTTTGCTAAGGCGCTAGGCGCCGCGCTTTTGGCACTGAATGAAATTAAAATAAAAACCTAGTGGGTTTTTATAAAACACACTTCCCGAAATTAAGCCCACCTCTAATTTAAGCTTCTTATCTCTACTACTTCCCCAAATTGAACAAAAACGAGTAACCCTAAGATCAACTCCTCTGCATCTTCAAACCTTTAGGTATTCTTCAACAACTTTCTTTCTTTTTCAGCTTTCTTTTTCGGTCTGTTGACCCTTCTTTCCCTCTCTCTTCTTCGGTTTCTCACCCAAGTTTATCAGCAACAGCTTGCTTTGCACTTTCAAATAGGTATGTCTCCTCTGATTTTTTTTCTATTTGACTCTCTTCCTCGTGCTTGCTTTTTGGTTTGCAGATCTAGCAAAGAGAAATTATTTTATTTTTTTGTGATATCAGTATTTTTCTTGTATTTATTTTTGCCTATTTGACTAGAGACGTACCACGTGCTCATTCAAGATTGTGATAATTTTTTTTCTTTTATAAACTGTGATGACATGGACTAATCTATAGTTTATGAATTATTTTTTAAAAAAATATGACAGTGTTTTAGTATAAATGAATCATTAAATATGCATTGAAATAGTATTTGATTGCTCCATCATTTCAACTTGAAAATCATGTTGCTAAAAATCTACTTTCGGCCTTTTCTTTAGTGGAATTTGGTTATTTTTTATATTATTTAAATGTTTGCAAACATGTGATAGCTCTTTAAAGAGTACGTGTTTCCTCTCGATTTATGAATTTTTTTGTCTTTACATTAGTGTTTCATGCCTCTATTTATGCATTTTTGTTTATTATTTGCATTTTGTCTAACTCAAGTCATAGTTGCTCTTGTTATACAATTTTCTACATTTTTGTTGTTTTGTCGTTGCATTACTAATATCTTTATAGAGAAAGTTTCATCACTGCAGCTAATTTGACACTGTAGTAGCCATCTGTCCAGACTGCTAAGGATAAGGACGAATCTTCCAGTTGAATTTTTTGTTACAACAAATTGTGTACGGTACATTGTCACGCAAATCACCTGAAGGACAAGTGTCCTTACTTCAGCAGCATATAAAATGATACTTTTGGAGGAGAGAGAACATCACCCACGCGATTATCATTTTTCCTATCATCTCCAACCTTTCGAAGCTCCCATCCCATGACGGCTTAAGCTTCATTTCTAGAGAACCAAGGCGAAGCAAGGCAGAAATATCTGAGGAAACAAGGATTCATGTGCTGGAACAAGAAGGAATATGTTTATCTTCTTTAATCTTTTTAGAGATAGATGTTTATTGAAGATTTATTATATTTTTGTGCTAATTGACGATGGTTTATTTTTTTAGTTGTTTTATGAACTTGTTTAAACTTTGTTTTTAAGTTCAATATAATCTTATTAGCTTTCTTCTTATTTCAATTGTTGGATCTGAGCTTTGTTTGCATGAGAGTGTTTAACATCATCACTGACATTGAGAGATGCAGTGATAGTTCAAATTAACAAGCCATTACAATGAGAGTTGTTGTTAATTTACATATTTGAGTCATCAGTTAAGAGTTGAATGGAAGCTAGTAAACGAGTTTATTATTTTATTTGTCAAATAAACCATCGTATATTGTGTCCACGATGCACATGATAATCTGCCAAGTTGAGCCGAGGGGATCTAAATCTTTATTTAATATTTATTTTACCTTCATCAAATTGTTTCTTTTGCTCTCACAATCAATCTTATATTCAATCTTTTATTCTTTCATTACAACCACAATTACACTCACAATCTCTTTATTTTTAGAATTGTTTGCAGCGAAATAAGAATAAACCTAAATACCTATCACCGTGGGATTGATATCTAACATGATCTACATGTTAACTATACACGGTTCGTGTGACGATTATTCACTGATCAAGTTTTGGTGCCATTGTTGGGATGACATTATTTGGTTTTTATGTTTTTTTCTTACAGTTCCATTTTCTTTCTTTAGTTTGTAGCCATTTCTAATCGCTTTTGTTATTATATTTTTTATTAGCTTTGTTGGTGTTGTATGACTAGAAGTTCTGCCAGACCACTTTTCATGCATGATCCAAAAGTTGAAAGGACTCTTCGACGAAGACTTAGAGAACAAAGTTAGATGGCAAGATAGCTCAACAATGATGGTATTTCTCAAGATCCTGGAAACCCACCACAGCACCCACCATCCCAGAACAAAACAATTCGAGAGGTTGTAGTCCCTCAGTTGGATGATTTGCAGCTGGGAGTGGTCTGGCCACCTATTCAAGCTGGAAATTTCGAGTTGAAGCCAGTTACGTTCCAAATGCTCAATTTGAATGGTCAGTATGTAGGGTTTCCACATCTAGCATCTTCAATCATTTCTATTAATTTGTGCTTCTTTTAGTTAACAAGGTGTTCCTGATTATTCCTTACGTATGCAATTATTTCCATGTTTTTTGCAAGGAAGAGCTCGCACATAGTTTCATGGAACCTTTGCCGAATCTATCACGTCATGGAATGACCTCGCAACACAGTTTGTATTACGTTTTAATCTACTAACAACGAACTCACGCTTGAGGAATGATATCACTGCTTACTATTAGTTAGATGATGAAACTCTCCATTCTACATGGGAAAGATACAAGTCGTTGTTGCGATGATACCCTAATCATGGCCTTCAACA
Source organism: Hibiscus mutabilis (assembly GCA_019671005.1). Lineage (NCBI taxonomy): Eukaryota > Viridiplantae > Streptophyta > Magnoliopsida > Malvales > Malvaceae > Hibiscus > Hibiscus mutabilis. The sequence goes on along the minus strand of CM033717.1, from coordinate 20,344,529 downwards.
AGAAACTCAATTCGAGATTTTCTATAATGGGTTGAATGCATCCACAAGACATCTTGTTGACGAATCATCTAATGGACCTTTACTCAATTGCACTTACACTACTATTGTTGAAGTGTTGGAGCAATTTGCACAAAATGATTCTCAATATCCTATTTCGAGAGCTGCTTCATATAAGGCTGCACCATGAGTTTTCGAGCTCGATGATATTTCTTCTCTAAAAGCTCAGATTTATTCTTTAGAGAACAATATCCAGAATATGAAGGTCACAGGTAAAGTTTCTCCTATTCAGCTAGCTCAACAAGATACTACACATGTGTTCTCTTGTGAGATTTGTGGTGAGAATCATAGTTATGAAGATTGCCCATAGCATGCAAAAAATGTGAGCTATGTAAGCAACATGAAGGGCAATACCATCGGTACTTCTTACAACACAGCTAATAGGCAATCTTGGGGTAACTCTAATTATAGACAAAATTCATGAGTATTCAACTCTGGGAATAATTCTTTTCAACGAAACTCTAGTGTGCGTCAAGGGAATTTTAGTTATCCACAACAACAGTATACACCACAAGCTTCATTGCAGCCACAACAAAACAAGGTGCACCCACAATATTCTTCTTCATAGAATCAACAACCGTAGTATGGACATAATTGCAGTTTGGCGCGCAATCACAATATGGAGCAGCGTCTTAGATACAGTCACAGACTAGTCACTATGCTCCATCATCTATATTTGATCCATTTGCTCTGTTTAAGGAAATGATACGTGAACACTTCACTCGAACTGAAGCTATAGTACAAGGTCACTCTTCATTGATCCATACTTTGGAAGCTCAATTGGAGCAGTTAGCTACTTACATGAATTTTCACCAACCAGGCACAATTCCTAGCAATACTGAGAGCCTGGTAATCAAGGGTAAAGAACATTGCAAGGTTATCATTCTCCACAATGGCAAGCAAACTGTTGATTCAATGCAACAATTACCCATATCTACTCATGAGCGTGGGGGATCCTCAAAAACTAACCCAATTTTGAAAGATGGAGTGGGGGATGGCATGACGAATGAGACTCCTTTAGTTATGACTCCGCTACCACCAGTCTTGCAATCTAAGTTGTTGGCGCAATTTCAGCCATTGATGCAATCATCAGATACTCCATCTCTACCTTATCGTTAGAGATTCAAGAATACTGAGTCTGACAATCAATTTCATTCTTTCAAGATACTTTGTAGCAACTTATGATGCAAATCCCCTTGATGGATGCTCTTATGCAGATTCCAAATTATGCAAAGTTCAAGAAGAAAATTCTATCTAAGAAAAAGCTCAGTGCCATAGAGACCATTGCGCTCAAAGAGGAGTGTAGTGCGCTAATATCAACCCCTTTACCAAGAAAAATAAAAGACCCTGACAGCTTCATCATTCATTGTTCTATTGAAAATCACCACTTCAACAAGGCTCTTTGTGATCTCAGGGCTAGTATTAATATGATGCCATTATCAAGTTTTTGGAATTTAGGCATTGGAAACATGAAACCAATTGCGATCATATTGTAACTAGCGGACAGATCTTTGACTCATCTGAATGGAAAAATTAAAAACGTACTTGTTCATGAGGACAAGTTTGTATTTCCAGCTAACTCTATTATTCTTGACTGTGAGGCAGACAAGGATGTCCCTATTATTCTTGGCCAACCATTCTTAGCAACAAGGAAGGCTATCGTTGATGTCTCAAAAGGAGAACTCACAATGTGGATCGATAATGATCAAGTTACTTTTGGGATGTTTAATGCAGATCTTGGGAGAAATACAAAGGAATGTCATTATATCGATATTCTAGACAATATAATCCAAGAAGACTTGAATCATCATAGTATACTCATTATTGCAAACACTGTACTGACAACTGTAGAAGATCTCCAGAATTATGAGAGCATAGCTGAAGTGCTCACTGTTGTTGTTCAACACAAATGGCAGGTTGACTCTTTAGATCTTGCACACCGTACAATTCCTACTTTTAACCATCTATTGAAGAAGCTCTTACTCTGGAACTGATACTAGCTAATCTCAAATATGTATTCTTTGGAGATGCGTATACACTCCCAGTTATTGTCTCGGCAACTCTAGATGCAATTCAAGAAGCTAAGTTGATAAATATTCTGAAGAAGCACAAACATGATATTTCCTGGACCATTGCGAACATTAAAGGCATCAACCCATCTTTGTGTATGCATAAGATCAAGCTGGATGATGATATCAAACAATCTATTGAACCACAACGCTGACTCAATAAAAAAGATGAAAGAAGTGGTAAAGAAGGAAATTCTCAAATGGTTGGATGCTAGTATCATCTATTTAATTTTTGATAGTGCATGGGCTAGTCCGGTCCATAGTGTTCCCAAGAAAAATGGCATCATTGTCGTCCATAATGATGCTGATGAATTGATTTCGACTCCCATTCCTACGGGTTGGCAGATTTGCATGGATTATATGAGACTCAATGCAACCACAAGAAAATATCACTTTCTTCTTCCTTTTATTAATCAAATGCTCGATCGGCTTGCGGGCAAGGAGTATTATTGTTTTCTAGATGGGTATTCTGACTACAATCATATTGCTAATTGTAACCCCCTCGACCCGGCCTAGATGCCAGACCAAACCGAGCGAGCTATATTAGGCTTTGCCGAAACAAAACCCAAAATGAATAACTAAGCTTAGGTCCATTTTTTCTTTATATCTTGTCCAGATGCAACATTACATCCTATAGTGAGCATGCTGACAGCGGGTGAAATCTCAACTAAATCGAGTGTCGATTAGACATCCAATGGCATAAATTGCATTTTAAGGACTAAAATGCAAATCTGAAAAGTTACGAGGACTTAATAAAAATTTGAGTTACCAAACCTCAATTAATCAGATTACATGTTTTCTTGCCAAATTTCAGCTCAAAACGATAATCAAAACTCATACAATTGCATTCAAGAACATCAGGGACCAAAATGAAAGAAACAAAAACTTCAGGAATCGCATTAACTGAATTAACGACAAACCATATCGATACGAGGGGCATCCGTACTGATACGAGGCTTCAATCCAATAGGGCGTACCGGTACGAAGCCAAGGCGTATTGGTACACGGGCTCGGTTGCAAAAAGTAGATTTCCAGTAGCTAAAGCCCGTACCGATACGACTTTCCCTGTACCGATCCCAGGCCAACATCCAACATACCGGTACCGATATAAGGCCCCGTGTATCGGTACGGCCCCACCCAAAATGCATACTTTTGCTATTTTTTCAAATAATTAAGGAATCAAACGTTCTTCAACAAGCCATATTCAAGTATTCCACTAAACTAAAGATTACTCCATACCAACACATCAAGGAAACGTGATCAAAACATAGCAACATACTTCAATCTCAAGACTAGAGGCAGACATCCTAAAATCCAAACCATCCAAAACTCAAAACATAAGTCCACATCAAAACCAACCATATAATGCCTCATACAACACCACAACAACATTATAAACTTGCATAAATAGAAAGTTTAGCAAATAACCCTCCCAAACAACACCAATGAACCCCATTGCCTTTATTACTACTAGTCTAGTTCAAAAACCATACTTTTGAGTTATTAAAGTCCTTGGAATCCTCTTCCCTTGCTCGCTGCCTCCAACCTTTAATTCTCCGTATTGGTGGACAAAGAGAGCTTAAGCACACAAGGCTTAGTGAGGAGTGCTAAAAAACACAACACAATCAATGCCATTAAAACCACTTTCCAACTCTCATGAGTTCAACATTTTAAAACCTCTTTTATCATGCCTCTCAAATTATGCACTTAACATTTCCAAAACATACATATTAAACAATATGCAACATGTATAATGGATCAACAATAAAATCTCATTTGCTAATCCTCAATTTAAGCTTTCCCATGCATAACAACCCATATGCAAGGTTTAAAAAGTAAACATGTATAAATCAACATTATACAACATAATCCATCAACATGATACATTATCAATTATATTGGCTTTCAAGGGATTATAAACCAAGTTCCACTTTACAAAATATTACATCGGATACACGTATTCAACAAGTGTCCTCTCAACACTTCATGCAATCTCAATCGGAATTCAAGGTACAATCAAAATCAGGTACAATCATAACCCAATCATCGGTTAGATGCATAACCCACTAACGGAAATTTTTGACACCATATAACCCTTCAACCATTAGGGTACTCGTAGTGAAGTATTAGGTACAGATAAACCCCTTAACACTCAAGGTGACTTTTTATAGTGTACTATCAATCCTATGGGCGGCCAACTATATCCGATAACATTTTTAACCATATCACTTGCCAATATAATTTATTATTAACCATGTACCTCACTGTTGTTATAAGCAACAATCAAAACCATTTTCAATGCATAAAACCATGCATTAACAAGTATTCCATATACTTACATGGATCATTTTCCCAATGCGCCCATCATCAATATATGATCAAAAACAGTATAAAACATACTTTAAAACATGCATAAACTTTAGGTACCATGTAATAAAAAACAAGTGCATAAAAAAATTTCGCCAAAGCACGACCGAGGGGGAAATCTCATTATACTTACTTTCAAGTTTAAATTAGCACTTCAAGCTTAGTTTAAACTCTCAAAAGAACCTTTAAACCATTTCAAAGCTAAAATCCACGTTCTCACTCACCGATTTCGCAAAACACCATTCGCCGATGCGAACTCCTCCTCCAAAGCTTCTGAAACGGTGCCACAAGCTTGAGGATCAACTTCCACTAATTTAAACACACAAAAAAGAGGATTCAATGCGTCAAAATGCATTCACCAACCCATCAATAACAATCCTCCTTAAACTCTAATTGAAACCCCTCTACAACAACCAGAATAATATCAAACACCTTCAAAACTTAACCCAGCCAAAATCTAAAAAGTTTAATCCATCAATTATATTCAATTAACATCCAAAAACAACCTTACATCATCCTTATACTTCCAACATTCGTTAAACACCCTTAACTCGTCAAAAACACAACACTAGCAACCTAAGAAATTAGAGATTCACTTAGTTTCGGGATTCTAATGTTAAAACCGACTTATTAAAATTATAAAACATCAAAATCATGATTAAAACCAATCAAGAACTCAGCAAAATAGATCCAAAACTTAAATCACTTAATCTCATCAATAAAAAGAAGTTACATCAAAAATGTTTTTAGGAAATAACTATCTCCTTTAATTAATTCCCTTTTAACTTCCTTAATTAAAAATCATTAAACTAATCCCATTTAAGAGGAAAATCAGATTAAAAACATAAGGTAAAATATGTCCTTAAGGATTCTAAGATTTGACCCTTTTCAAAATAGTCACTAAAATAGTTTTTATTCTTTATATTTTGGTCACTAGCCAGAAAGTCCAATTTCCAAATTCCATTTTCCGAAATTGACTTTACCAAAAATATTCATATATTAAATAATAATTTTTAGATATTTTTCTCATATTTTTATCACACCAAAAATATTTAATCCAATTTAAATCCCGAATCTGACTCGAATCTCTAATCCCAGTCCATACTGGATCATCTAATCAACCTAGAAACTCATAGGCCCAAAACCGGGGTGTTACAACTCTCCCCACTTAGTAAATTTCGTCCTCGAAATTTTACCTGAAGGAAACAAATGCGGAAATTGTTTCATCATGTCAGTCTTACTCTCACACGTGGCCTCCTCAACTCCACGATATCGCCACAACACCTTTACAAGCTCGATTATTTTACCACGAAAAACATTACTACTAGAATCAAGGATCTAAACAGGTTCTTCATCATAAGATAAACCCGGTTGCAACTCAATTTCCTTCACTGGCATAACATGCGATGGATCCGACCGATACCTCCGCAACATCGACACATGAAACACATCATGAATCTTCTCCAAATCAGGAGGCAACCTCAACCGATAAGCCACAAGACCTATACGCTCCACAACATCATACGATCCAATAAACCTTGGACTAAGCTTTCCCTTATGTCTGAATCGCATCACCTTCTTCCAAGGTGACACCTTCAAGAACACACGATCTCTAGCAGCGTACTCAATCTCTCCACGCTTCCAATCCGCGTAGGATTTCTAACGATCCGAGGCCACTTTCAAGTGATCACAAAAAAGCCTCACTTTCTCATTCGTGTCTTTCAACACATTCGGTAAAGAAACATGCTTTTCCCCAGCCTCGGCCCAACACAAAGGCGTACGAAACTTCCTACCATACAAGACCTCATACGGTGCCATTTGTATACTAGCCTGATAGCTATTGTTATAAGTAAACTTCGTCAAAGACAACTGCTTCTCCCAAGTCCCCTGGAACTCAATGATACAACACCTCAACATATCCTTCAAGACTTTGATCACATGTTAAGACTGACCATCCGTCTGAGGATGATACGAAGTACTGAAATTCAATCGTGTACCTAAAGCTCGATGCAAACACTCCCAAAACCTCGTTGTAAACTGTGGATCTCAATTTGAAACTTTGGACTTAGGCACCCCATGCAAACGCACAATTTCAGCAATATACAACTCCGCCAACTTATCCAAGGTATATGTTGTATGCACTAGTACAAAATGTGTACACTTTGTAAATCGATCAACAATCACCCAAATGGAATCATTTTTAGTGGTTTTCAACAGCAACCTAGACACAAAATCCATGGTGATTATCTCTCACTTACATTTTGGTATCCTCAATGGCTGCAACAACCTGGAAGGAAACTGATGCTCAGCCTTGGCACGCTGACACACCATGCATCTAGCAACAAAATCAGCCATATCTTTTTTAAACCAACCCAATAGTACTCTTCCTTCAACCATCGATACATCTTAGTACTACCGGGATACATAGCAAAAGGAATAGTATGCGCCTCGGCCAAGATGATACGCCTCAACTCATAATCACTAGATACCACTATTCGATATTTAAAACACAACACCCCATCATCATTAAAGTGAAAATTCGTTGGATTTCCATCCATGATATCCTTAACATGCGGTACCAATGCATCATCATAAGGTTGCTTTTCCTTAATCAACTATGACAAAGATGACTTTACTTGCAACTCAGCCAACAAGCCTCCATCCCGCATCACACTTAACCACGCAAACATCGCTCTCAACTCCACCACAACTTTCCAACTTAAAGCATCGACTACAACATTAGCCTTCCTCGGATGATACTCAATCGTCAAATCATAATCATTAAGCAACTCTAACCATCTACGTTGCCTAAGATTCAAATCTTTTTGCGTCATCAAATATTTCAAACTCTTATGATCCGTGCACACAATACACTTCTCACCATAGAGATAGTGTCTCCAAATCTTCAACGCAAACAAAACCGCGACAAGCTCAATATCATAAGTAAGATAATTGGGATCGTGCACCTTTAGCTGTCTAGATGCATAAGCCACAACTTTTCCTTCTTGCATCAACACACAACCCAAACCTATATATGATGCATCACTATAAACAACAAACTCCTTACCTGACTCAAGTTGAATCAAGATTGGAGCTCGCGTCAAAGCCTCCTTCAACTTTTCAAAAGCTCGTTGTCTATCCTTCGTCCACTCAAAACGGACGTTCTTTTGCAACAACTTGGTTAAAGAAGCAGCAATCTTTGAAAAGCAATCCACAAACCGACAGTAATATCTAGCCAACCCAAGGAAACTACAAACCTCCGACACAGGCTTAGGTAACTTCCAACCTATCACCGCCTCAATCTTATGTGGATCGACCCGAATTCCTTCGGCTAACACAACGTGTCTAAGAAAAACAACCTCCCTAAGACAAAACTCACACTTGCTTAGCTTGGAATGCAACTGGTTATCCAACAATGCCTAAAGTACAATCCGTAAGTGTTTATCATGATCTTCCTCGGTACGAGAGTACACAAGAATATCATCAATAAAACAACTACAAATTGGTCTAAAAACTCATGGAACACCTGATTCATCATGTCCATGAACGCAACAGGGGTATTAGTCAAACCAAACGACATCACCAAGAACTCGTAATGCCCGTACCTCGTACGAAAAGTAGTCTTAGGCACATCCACATCTTTTACCTTCGGTTGGTAGTACCTAGACCTCAAATCAATCTTAGAGAACACTAGAGCACCTCTAAACTGATTGAACAAATCATCAGTCTGTGGCAAATGATACTTTTTTAATCATAAACTTGTTCAATTGCCGATAGTCAATCCACATCCCTATCGTGCTATCCTTTTTTTCACAAACAACACCGGCGCACCCCCTAGTGAAACACTAGGCCTAATAAACCCTTGATTAAGCAACTCATGTAGTTGCGTCTTTAACTCCTTCAATTCCTTCGGCTCTATGTGATAGGGAGAAATAGACACTAGAGTTGTATTTGCATAGAACTCAATGCCAAACTCAACCTCTCTATCTAGTGGCAAACCCAACAACTCTTCTGGAAAAAAACCCGAAAACTCACATACCGTGTGGATGTCCTAAACGCATACCTCTTTTGATATTGGATTCATAACATAAGCTAAGAATGCCTAACATCCAAAATCTATCAAACGACTCACTTTTAGAGCCAAAATAACATTTGACAAGAACTTAGCATTTTCACCCACAACAAACACTTCGTAATCATCAGCAAGTTTTAAGGAAACTCGCTTGGTTTCAAAATCAACCACATATATATGCTCAGACAACCAATCTATGCCCAAAATTACATCAAAGTCGTGAAACGACAACTCCATCAAATCAAACACAAACACATGACCTTGAATCATCAAAGGAAATCTCCTAAATAACCTTCTCGTAACAACCATCTCCCTAAAATAACTAGTTACATGCATACCTGCATATAACACTTCTACAGGTATATTAAGCAAATGCGCATGCTCATACAAGATATATGAATGCGTTCAACCAGAATCAACCAAAGAAAACAACGGTAGAGATTGCAATATAAATATACCTGCAATTACGTTGGTGTCGTTACGTCCTTCGCGATGTGCTATACCCTCGCAAGACCACCACCCTATGGTTGAATAGCAACGGTATGAGCCAATTGAATTTAATTGACGAAAAAAGATTGAAAGCACTATGCCACAGCCAAATGTATTAAAGGAGAATGATATGGGATCACGAAAAGAAAGTTCGCCCGAGAGAATTCCAAGAAAGGGATTTAGTACTAAAGAAGAAGTTACCAATTCAAGGTGATTCTCAAGGAAAATGGGGCCAAATTGGGAAGGGCCTTACATTGTAACAAAGGTTTTCTCAGGAGGAGCATTGATCTTGGCTAAAATGGGTGGAGATGAACTTCAGAAGTCGGTAAACTCAGATTCAATGAAGAAGTATTATGCATGAAGAAAGGAAAAATGATGAAAGAAAAGAAAAAGAAGAGAAAAAAAAAAGAGAAAAAAGAAGAGAAGAGAAGAAAAAAGAAAAAAGGAAAAAGAAAAAAAGGAAAGAGGAAAAAAATAAAATAAAGAAAGAAAAGAAAATGAGGGTTCAAAATGAAAACCCATAAAAGGGCGTTTTGAAACCAAAGGAGGATCTGAGTCGAAAACTCGCAAAGGGCGGCTCAAGAAGTTTGCATGACAGGCATGTTACAGATTGATTCTCTTGGGACTTGACATTTGGGAGAAATTTCATATCCTTACGCGTAGTCACTATTTTCAAAGTCTACTTGGCATGGGCAGTATTCAAGGCATCTCACGGTGTTCCGAAGGGAGGAGTTTTGGCCCTTGATATCTGAATACTTCTTTTTGTTTCTTTTTGTAACTTCTCTTTTGTATGCCACAATATTAATAAAATTTTGTCACATTGTTCTTTCCTTTGCTCGTACCTTTTCCCATTCACATGAGCATTGTATTTTGAAATGAAAATCAATAGGTTTGACATCATTCAAAACATGCGAAAGATTTTTGAGCATTACTCTGAAATTTGTTTAAAAATGTATAGGGACTATGAAGCGTTCTATGGTTAAGTTTTGAACTAGGGGCATGAAGTTCAAAAAAAAGCTTTAATACCCAAAGACATTCAAGGTGGAAATAAGCTTTGTTACTGTTAAGTGTCCAAAAGTACTATTTTATTCACCCTTTTTACTCATATTATTGCTAGACTTAGGCTCATATTAGTTGCATTATTAGCCATTCATGCATGTTTGCATTGTTTCCTTGGTGGACAAACTTGATTTCATATTTTGCTTAATTTTGTGGAAAATGGTGTTGCCAATAGTTATTTTGTGTGTGTGCAGAATTAGTTGCCAAAGCAAGGCTGAACCAGTTGCCAGGGCAATACAAGAAGGAGATGTTGACGCAGTTGCCAGGGCAACACAAGAAGGAGATGTCGACGCAGTTGCCATGGCAGTGCATGAAGGTTATGCTGAGCTAGTTTCCAGGTCAATTGTCGATAATGGAAAAAGATGATGTGGAACTCGAATTGATGACTAGATAAAGCCCAATATGACGTGGAAGAAGATAAATCCTAGAAGAATTGGAGATTCAAAGAGAGATTAAATCCCAAAAAAGATAGTAGAAGATCTAGAAGGAATTTAAATATAATAAAGAATTATATTCTTTTAAAGTATTTAATTCCAACTTAACTTCCTCCTCAAGAAAGACTTTGACCTAACCATCTCCTATATAAAGAACCCCTAGCCGCCTATTTCAACAAGTTTTGAGGGAGAGAATTCGGTCAAGAGAGAATTCAAGAAGGGGCTGTCGAAATCTTCATCTTTTTTTCTTTGTTTTCGGTTTTGTTTATGTTGGGGAACAATTACTTTGTGTTTCTTTTGAACCTAGCCATGAACTAAATCTATTTAGCTAAGGTTATTGTGTTTTGTGGTTGTGAGAAACGGTTGGATTTTGTTTAGGTAATAGAGTTTGCACTTTCAATTCAAGGTTTACTCATTCTTGGTTTTTATTCTTGTTTGCGAGTGAATTGGGAGAGGATCTCGTAAATCTATCAATTTATCTAATATCGGGAGAGTTAGATTCAAGAAACGAATGAATATGGTTTTTAGTCAATCTATCGATGATGAAGACTAATCCGGCTTAGGAATAAGTTTAGGATTTCAACAGCTAAGAGGAGTGCAAGATTGGTTGATGTTCACCCTTGATTCACGCATGGATGTATTGTCAAGACATGCACAATTAGCTAGAGTTTCGACTTAGGGATAAGAAGAAACCATTGAAGAATGCTCTGCCGAACCTTGAAGTTTGCTTCCCAGTCGCCCAAACAATTGCCCCAGCCAGTTGCCCAGGCAACCATTCTACTAGTTTCCAAGGCAACCCAGCTGCATTCTTTTACCAAGACAATCCTTCCGACTATCACACCTCAACTCACGATAACCCGCCTACTCTCTCTCTTTTGATTACATCTTCTTTTACTTTATTGTTTTCTAGTTTAGTTGTTAGTTTAAACTCCTACAATCATCTACTTGTGTTCTTTTACATTTACAGTGCAAGAAACTAGATTCTTGAAGTGGCACCAATCCATGTGGAGACGATATCTTTTATATTATAACTTGCAACGTGTACACTTGCACAATTGCAGAGCACTTATTATGCGCAACAGTTACAAAGGTTCCCATGCAAGCAGTTCAAAGAGCTCTGCGCAGGCAAAATCTGGGAACTCTTCAAAGGCTTTGAGGGTTCTTGATATTATTTTAAGGCAGTATGCTGCAAAACAAATGTGCCTACTTGTTCACCAGTCTTTCTTCCACAACAATGAGGCCAATTTTATAGACATTGGAGGAGATTTCCTAAGATGTTGGGGTTTTCATTCAAGTTTCAGAGCTACTAAAGGAGGTCTGTCACTAAATATTGATGTATCAACTACAATGATAGTTTGACCTGGTCTGATAGTTGATTTATTCTACTTGCTAATCAGAATGCTAGAGATCTCCACTCCCTTGATTGGAAAAAGGCTAAAAGAGAGTTGAAGAATTTGAGGATAAAAGTCAGTTCTTCCAACCAGGAGTACAAGATAACTGGATTGAGTGAACAAATATGCAAGGATCAAAATACAGTGAAAAAGCACAATCATCTATTTAGACTATGCAAACAAACATGCAAATTTCGAAACCAAAGAAAAACTAATTCTGATAAAAAGAATTTAAAAAGCAAAAGAAAGAGACATGCATACATAAGATAGGCATCCTTAGGAGCATGCTCATCAGAATTATAACATTTGGTAAATTTTGACAAGTCTAGAACTCGCTTATCTATTCGGGCTTGAGAAGAATAGAACCTACTTATCCATCCAAGCATGAGGAGGTGGAACCTTTTTTCAATCTGCTTATCTATCCGAGCATAAGGAGGATAGAACCCGCTTATCTATTCGAGCGTGAGGAGAATAAAACCCGCCTATCTATTCAGGCATGAGGATAATAGAACCTGCTTATCTATTCGAGCGTAAGGAGAATAGAACCCGCCTATCTATTCAGGTATGAGAATAATAGAACCCGCTCATCTATTCGAGCATGAGGAGAATAGAACCCGTCTACTATTCAGGCATAAGGATAATAGAACCCGCTTATCTATTTTAGCGTAAGGAGAATAGAACTCGCCTATCCATTCGGGCAGAGGATTGCGCTTTTCAAAGCCTAACAAATTGGTAATTGGTGAAAATTAGTGTTCTTTGTTCTTTGTTCTATTCCTGTTTCACCGGAATGACCAAAGAGGGGCAGTTGTTGCCACTGAATTTTTACCGCAGTTTTTATTTGTATCATATTTTTATTGTTGTTATATTATATTATCACCTTTCATTACTACTTTTTAATAATTACTTATTATTATGTATATTGGTTTGTATTATCAATTAGAACGATTTAAACCAAAAAATACAGTCCATATAAATAAAGAGGAGCCAATTTATTAAATGAAATGTTCATGTACATTGATAGAGGCCCGATCAACCCAAATTTAATCCAAAAAACCCTAAGCTCTAATTTCTTTTATCTCCTTGCGCTGCCAATAGGGAACCATTGGATCAAATCTGATCCAATGGTGCAGATTCAACACGGAGAGCCCTAGCTGAGGAAGGTATAGCGTCGCACTCTCCCAACCGTTAGATCAGAAGTTATCTAACGGCCCAGAATGCTCTAACGGAGGCCACGCGGATCATCACTCACACGTGGCAGCCACGCGCCCGTCGTTTGAGCTTCCAACGGTCATTTCACCTTCTCCAATAAAGTCCATGTTGTTTTTCCTTTCCTCGAATCACTCATTGCCGGCAGCGTTGTCAGCATTTGCAATCATTGGAAACCAAAAGACAACAAGCAGGGATTAAAATTGAATCAAAAGGGAGACAAATCCCTAAATTAAAGCCCTAGAAGAAATCAAGCTAAATCCTAATCAAATCAGAAGCAATTCGAGGATAGGATTAAGGGATGTTTTTCATGCAATTCAAGAATAGTTGTACCTATATAAACACTATAATTTTCATGTACAAACACAAGAGAAAATCACACACAAAGTATACACAAAGATATCTTTTAGATTCGAGAGTAGCAAGCAATTGTATTCAGAACTTCGGTGGAATAAAGCATGCTTTTTCTCTCATAATTTTCTTTCTTTTTTGTTATTGTTCGAATTTAAATAAGAAAAAGGGATTTTTTACCTTGTTTTTGGTGGCTGCCATCGTGCACGGCGTCCGTGTCGTGTCTCTGATGACAGACACCTGATTTAGAGCTTAGTGGATTCTGGAAAAGATGATTTCTGGGAATTTTCCGCCGCTGATGGATGGCGGCTGGCGCGGTAGACCTTCATCGTGTTCTTCAATCCATGAAGAACAGTTTAGAGAAAATGGGGGAAGTCGGTTTGATTCATTTGGGAAAAGGGGGAAATGTTTTTTGTTTCTAATTTTAGGCTTTTATGCAGACCCGTTTAATCGACCCAAACTCGGATATGACCCGCGCCCTTCTTTGGTGGATATCCCACCGTGGCTCTTCAGTCCTCATTTCTTTCAATTTCGTCCTTTTTTCTTTTAATTTTGTCTCAAAATTTTACTTTTCCTTCAATTGGTCCTGAATTCATTTTCTATTAAAAGATTTTTTTATCCCTTTTCTCTTATTAATTCCTTTTTATTATTTAATTTAGCAATTTAATAACTTCCCTTTATTTTATATATTTTCTTAAAAATAATTATGTCTGGTTCTTTTTTAATTGCTTAGTTTGAAGCTTTAAGAATAGGTTCTTGTAAAGCTTAGTTAGAGCCTATGCTTTTCAATAAAATTTCCTTCATATATTTAAAAATGATAAAATACACTTAATTACACTTTAATCTTAATAGGTAAAATAAATGTAGACATTTCTTAGGGTTAATAATCACTAATTAGATTTAATAAGAGTTATAACACATTTAATTATTTCTTGTTGGCTTGCTTAAAACCAGAAAATTAATTAATGCGGTGTCTTACCAAACGGAAATGATGGGTTAGCGCCAGGAGTGTTGGCGGTGATTAGAGTTTATTTTCTAGGCGGTAAGACCGTTAAAATAGATTTATGTTCATAAAATGGATGAATAAATTGAGTTTTTCACGAACTTGCAAATTCTAGTTTTAAAAACATTATTTGTAATCGGTTAGGTACCAATTTTCGGGCGTAGTGGGGGTATTAACCCTTCCCCATGCGTAACTGACTCCCGAACCTATTTTCTTGTTTTCGTAGACTGAAATTGTTGTTTTAATAAATAAATCATTTTATTAAAATGACCCTATTTTAAAAGTGAACCAATCACACTTTTTTTAAAAAAGATTGGTGGCGACTCTGTGTTTTTGTTTTCTTAAAAAGCCGAGCTCGAGAGGGTTTCGAAAACTACCATGAGCCAAAGCCACAAGCTCACGTTTCTTTTCATCCAAGTATCTAACTCCTAGATTCTTCTTCTTAAAAACAGTTCGAAAGAACTCTCAGGTCACATCACTGGGTTCTATGCCCGCAGTCATGGTAGTCCACCAACTATACATGTCTCTTTGCAGCAGAGATACAACACAACCCAACTTACAGGCATCATTGCACCCCATTTGTACCAAAATTCAATCAGTACTGACCATCCGCTCCTCGGTTGCCTCGGGTGACAACCCTCAAAACTCAACTCCTCCCAAACTACGAAAACATTCCAACAACAATCTTGTTTGCCCAGCAGCTGGTGCAGGCACATGCACCCTAGCAACAACAGCTTGAAAAGCTCTAGTCCTACAAGTGGATTAGGCGGAGAGGGTGGCAACCCTCCAGGAGGTATAACATTCTCCTGATTTTCCCGCCCAATGATAGCAGCTATCATACCAGTCCTCAATTCTCTCCTCAAGCAAGGATCCAAGACTTTCATTCCAAATAAAACATTTCAGACTATAGTAATAAGTCAATGTGTTCCACAGATATCCCTCATCATGACATATATCAACCAACGGACATATAAACATTCACTGTGCATAGAAATCAATATTAATCAATCAATAACAACATTCCAACAATCATAACCATATCTCACTTTTCGCAAACCCGACTCTGATACCACCAAATATAACCCACTCGACCCAGCCTAGATGCCAGATCGAACCGAGCGAGTTACATTGGGTTTTGCTGAAATAAAACCTGAAACGATTAACTAAAATTAGGTATATTTTTTATTTTTTTATCTTTTCTAGATACAACATTACATCCTATAGTGAAGATGTTGGCAGCGGGTGAAATCTCAACTAAATTGGGCGTCGATTAGACATCCAATTACGTAAATTATATTTTAGGGACTAAAATGCAAATCTGGAAAGTTATGAGGATTTAATAAAGATTCAAGTTTCCAAACCTCAATTAATCAGATTACATGCTTGCTTACCAAATTTCAGCTCAAAACGATAATTCAAACCCATACAATTGCATTCAAGAACATTAGGGACCAAAATAATAGAAACAAAAACATCAGGAATCGCATTAACTAAATTAACGGTAGCCCATATCGATACGTGAAGCACCCATACCGATACGAAGCTTCAATCCAGCAGGGCGTACCGGTACAAAGCCAAGGCGTATTGGTATGCAGGCTCGGTTGCAAAAAGTGGATTTCAAGTAGCTAAAGCACTTACCGATACGACCTTCCATGTACCGATCCTAGGCCAACATCCAACATACCCGTACCGATACGAGGCCTTGCGTATCGGTACGACCCAAACCAAAATGCACACTTTTGCTGGTTTTTCAAATAATTAAGGAATCAAGCGTGCTTTAACAAGCCCTATTCAAGTATTCCACTAAACTAAAGATCACTCCATATCAACACATCAAGGAAAACGTGATCAAAGCATAGCAACATACTTCAATCTCAAGACTAGAGGCATGCATCCTAAAAACCAAACCATCCAAAACTCAAAACATAAGTCCACATCAAAACCAACCATATAAAGCCTCATACAACAACATTATAAACTTGCACAAATAGGGAGTTTAGCAAATAACCCTCCTAAACAACAACAACGAACCCCATTGCCTTTATTACTATTAATCTAGTTAAAAAATCGTACTTTTGAGTTATTCAAGTCCTTGGAATTCCCCTCGCTTGCTCACTGCCTCCAATATTTAATTATCTGCATTGATGGACAAAGAGAGCGTAAGCACACAAGGCTTAGTGAGGAGCGCTAAAAACCACAACACCATCAATGCAATTAAAATCAGTTTCCAACTCTCATGAGTTTAACATTTTAAAACCTTTTTTCAAAACACCATGCCTCTCAAACTATGCACTTAACATTTCCAAAACATACATATTAAACCATATGCAACATGTATCATGGATCAATAGCAAAATCTCATTTGCTAGTCCTCAATTTAAGCTTTCCCATGCATAACAACCCATATGCAAGGCTTAAAGCGTAAACATGTATAAATCAACATTATACAACATAATCCATCAACATGATACATTATCAATTAGATTGGCTTTCAAGTGATCATAAACCAAGTTCCACTTTACAAAACATTACATCATATACACGTATTCAACAAGTGTCCTCTAAACGCTTCATGCAATCTCAACTGAAATTCAATGTACAATCACAATCAGGTACAATCACAACCCAATCATCGGTTAGATGCATAATTCACTAATGGGAGTTTTGGTACCATATAACCCCTCAACCACTAGGGTACTCATTATGGAGTATTCAGTATACATAAACCCCTTAACACCCGAGATGACTTTTTATAGTGCACTATCAATCCTATGGCCGGCCAACTATATCTGATAACATTTTTAACCACATCACTTGCCAATATATTCATTATTAACCATGTACCTCATTGTTTTTATAAGCAACAATCAAAACCATTTTCAATGCATTAAACCATGCATTGACAAGTATTTCACATACTTACATGGATTATTTTCCCATTGCACCAATCCTCGATATATGATCAAAAATAGTATAAAACATACTATAAACATGCTTAAACATTAGGTATCATGTAATAAAAAACAAGTGCATAAAAACAATTTCTCCAAAGCACGACGGAGGGAGAAATCTCATCATACTTACTATCGAGTTTAAACTAGCGTTTCAAGCTTAATTTAAACTCCCAAAATAACCTTTAAACAATTTCAAAGCTGAAATCCAGGTTCTCACTCACCGACTTCGTAAAATCCCATTCGCCGATGCAAACTACTTCTCCAAAGCCTAAACCTAATGGTTTAATACATCAAATGTCTTCAATTAACATCCAAAAACAACCTTACATCATCCTTATACTTCCAATATTCGTTAAACACCCTTAACTCGCCAAAAACACAACCTATGTCATCCTTATACTTAACCGAAAACAACATAAACACCTTCCAAACTTAACCCAGCCAAAACCTAAAGGTTTAATCCATCAATTACCTTCAATTAACATCAAAAGCCAACCTTACAAGATCCTTATACTTCCAACAATCGTTAAACACCCTTAACTAGCCAAAAACACAACACTAGCAACCTAAGAAATTAAAGATTCACTTAGTTTCGGGATTCTAATGTTAAAACCAACTTATTAAAACTATAAAACATCAAAATCATGATTATAACCAATCAAGAACTCAGCAAAACATATTCGAAACAAAAATCACTTAATCTCATCAACTAAATCTTGATTTACCCAATTTCTACAATTATATCATTAAGACTCATTAAAAAACATTAAACAAGGATAAAATACTTGGGAATTTCAATAAAGAACCTTTCATTAGAGGATAAAAATGAACCTTGCCTCTAATGATTGGATTTCCTCTGAATTGGATGTTTTACTCTTAAATAAACAAAAGAAGACAATGAGATTTGGAAAACGAGATTGAAGAATCCATTAGAAATCAAAAGTTTAAGAAATCAAGATCATTACCTCAAATCTTTGATGCAATAGAAAGTGTTTGGCTAAAGAGAAGTTGAGAGAAAAGTTTGAGAAAAGAAGTTACGTCAAAAATGTTTTTAGGAAATAACTACCTCCTTTAATTAATTCTCTTTTAATTTCCTTAATTAAAACTCATTAAAATAATCCTAATTAAGAGTCAAATTAGATTAAAAACATTATTTAGAATAGCTCCTTTAAGGATTCTAAAATTTGACCCTTTGTTAAAATAGTCACCAAAACAATTTTCATTTTTTACATTTTGGTCACTAGACAAAATGTCCAATTTCCAAATTCCATTTTCTAAAATTGACTTTACCAAAAATATCCATATATTAAATAATGATTTTTAGATATTTTCCTCACACTAAAAATATTTAATCTGATTTAAATCCTAAATCTGACTCAAATCTATAATCCTGGTCCATCGAACCGTCTAATCAACGTAGAAACTCATAGGCCCAAAACTGGGGCGTTACACTATTGCACATGAGGACCAAGAAAAGACTACGTTTACATGCCCTTTCGGTACATTCGCCATTCTTCGCATGCGTTTTGGTCTTTGCAATGCACCAACCACATTTCAAACGTGTATGATGGCAATATTCTCAAATATGACTGACACTTCCTATGAAATATTTATGGATAATTTTTCGGTGTATGAGAATGACTTCGACCATTGTTTTGAAAATATTGAAAAAGTATTGCAGCAATGTGAAGACACTAATCTCGTTCTAATTTGGGAGAAATGTCATTTTATGGTCATAGAGGGAATTGTTTTGGGCCATCGAATATCTAAAGCAAGAATTGAGGTTGATAAAGCTAAAGTGGATGTTATTGAAAGATTGCCGCCATTAACAAATGTGAAGGGTATTCAAAGTTTTTCGAAAATCATAGGAAATTTGTCTTTGATGATGCATGTCTAGATGCATTCAATAAAATTAAAAAGCAGTTTGTGAACACAACCATCATTGTTACACCCAATTGGGAGCAACCATTTGAACTCATGTGCGATACTAGTGATATCATTGTGGGGAAAATTTTAGGTCAAATAAGAGACAAGGTATTTCATGCAATCTATTATGCTAGTAAGACTTTAACTAAAGCTCTGACTAATTACACCACTACTGAGAAAGAGCTATTAACAGTAATCTTTGCCATTGATAAGGTTCATTCTTACCTTGTCGGTGCAAAGATTACAGTATTTAATGATCATTTTACCTTGAGACATCTCTTTGCTAGGAAAGATTCAAAACCAATATTGATTTGATGGATTTTGTTGCTGCAAGAATTTGATATCGAGATAAAGGACTGAAAAGGGTCAGAAAATTAAGTTGTTGAACATCTTTCGAGATGGGAATCAAGTAGCAAAGATGGAAATAAACTTCAAATTTTCGACTCATTTTCTAATGAAAAGCTTTTTGTTGTAGATGCAACACCTTGGTACGCTAATTTTGTCAATTACCTTGTGTGTGGAAAAACTCTATTGGGTGTTATTGGGCACAAGAATGTAAGATTTCTTCGCGATATAACTAAATATCATTGCAATGAACCTTATTCGTTCAAGATTTGTAATGATAATATCATTCAAAATTGTGTCCCTGAGGAAGAAAAAATATCAATCTTACAGCATTGTCATGATGCTCCAATATGGAGGACATTTTAGTGGAATGAGAACCGTCGCAAAAGTCCTTCAGTCTGGATTTTATTGGCCTTCATTATTTAAGGATTGTAATACCCCAAACATTGGCTTAGATGTTGGTAGCACCATAATCACAAGTCAATTTTCAAGGTATTTGTCACCTATTAGAATAATTAAGTGATGTTAGGGTCATATTGTAACAAAATGAGAATGAATAACCATTTCTGGAAGGACTAAACTGATTTATTCTTAAACTAGAGGATTGCATGTAATTAGACTAGAATTCTAAGGGCGTTACACTTGTAGATTGTTCATGATGGAAAGTGTGGGAGTAGGGGAGACTCACGGCATTAGTGGGATGATGAAGATGAACAAAAAAGTTTATCGTCTTCTTCCTCCCTCCCATTCTTCCATAATCGAAAATAGAGAGAGTTGTGAGAGAAGCTTGGAATTAGACTATTTCTTAATCTCAATTAGAGGCTTTGCTCGAAAGGAGCTTTAGGAGTAAGGTAATCATTTGTTCTTTCTTTATGTTCAAGTGAGAATTTTGCTTAAATTGTAGAGATGATTGTAGTTATACATGTACCCAAATCATGAGACTTGCTCGAAATGCTAGAGTATTGAATTAGTGCTATAGTGAATTTGGTAATCTTGTAAAAATATGATTGTGAAGCTTGCACGAGAACATGAATTGTACCTTAGGGAGTGTTCGAATGGTGCTTGAGCTTGTTTTGGGGTCATTGCTTGTTATAAAAGAATTTAAGGGCTGATTTGTGTTTAAATAAATGTGCATATGAAAATAGGGCAAATTGTGCATTTTCATGAACATTAAGGGTTGATTTGTGCTTGAATAAATGAGTGCATAAAAAGGCAGAATATGCTTGTAAGTGAGCTTTAGGGGCTATTTTGAAGAATGAATAAATGAATATATATATATAGAAACATGGAAGAATTGCATAAAAATGGACCTTAGAGGACTGCTTTGATTTAAAATAAACTGATTAGTGATTGTATTGGTAATTAAAAGGGGCTAAATTGTGGAATTGAGATAAGAAATTTGGTAGATAATTTTTAGGGATTGTTTTATTGATTTAAAGAAGTAAATTGGGCTATTTTGACTAGAAAAATGGGAAGATCTTATCTATTAAAAATAGGGGAGGCTTGATTTGCACAATTAGGGGCTGTCTTGAATATTTATAATGTTGGGCTCGATGTACACAACCGATTAATTAGCCAAGTGGTGGAGAAGGTTGATTTTTGGGTGGAAATGGTGGAAGCAAAAGATAAACAAAAAGACACAAGGATTTAGAATGGTTCAACTCCCCCAATGGAGTCTACGTCCACTACCTAGGCTTCCCACCTTAGGATTTCAACAATTCACTAAGAATTCTCCCCCTCTTCTAGGATAAGGAGGCAACCGTTACAATCCTAGAATCACAACCCGTGATCTAGCATCCAAGAACTCACAACTTGAGTCTTGGGAACTCTTTAACAAAGAGAATCCTAGCAAACTGAAATCCCTCTTAATAGGTAGATGTTTGCACACTAATCACTCACCCAAAGCCTAAAACACTTGAGCAAAATATTACAATTAAAGCTCACAAGTGTTGTCTATACAAATAAATATACAATTAAGCTCTAAGACAAATCTTTGATCATAATGTTGTTGACGATTGAAGCATTAGTCTTTCATAGATGCTTGAAGGTCCCTTTTATACTCCCAAATGAGTTCATAGCCGTTGGTGACCGTTGGGATTGAATTAGAGCCGTTTGGGTCTTTATTTTCCACATTAATTGTAGTTTTGAGGCTGTCCATATCGGTACACGGGTAACCATATCGGTACGGCCTTCTTTAGAACTAGTCGTTGAGCTCTGGTTAGCTGATGCGTATCGATACGCGTATAGGCATATCGGTACAGTCTGCAATTTTAAACGATCGTTGGAAAAATGACCGTTGGGGGTTTTGGTCGTTGAGATATATGCCACGTAGGCGTATCAAAACGCCAAAGGGGTGCATCGAAATGACCCCTTGCTATTTCGATACGGATAAGGCCTATATCAAAACACATTTTGACAGTTTCAAAAACTGGTAGCAAAAACCTTAAGCCGTATCGAAATAGGTATACCTGTATCAAAATGGGTACATTAAAATCACAGGATTGGCTACTTAAAAACGTTTCAAAACACTTCAAAGCCTTTTTAAACTTCCTCAAACTTATTTTTAAGTTGTTTTGGCTTAAGGCATGTTTTAAATTCTTTTCAATTTAGTCCAAAACATTTTTCAATTTATTATATCAAAATCTATATCTCAACAATCTCCCCTTTTTGATATAATAAAACCAACTTGAAAATTTGTTTGGGATTCTCCCCCTTTAAGATTAAAAATTTGAATAAGAGATTTTTATATTTTCAAAGAATTTAAAGCTCCCCCTTATTCATTTTGAAAAAACAATTTTTCAAACCAACTCTCCCCATTTTTGTTATATCAAAAATAATTTAAAAGACATTAAGCTCATGAATAACAATAGAGGTTTAAAAATTTTGACTCTATTAAAAGCTTTGGTTTTAAAATTGGCTCCCCCTTACTCAAAGCATCAAATATTGTTAGTCCAACAATATGATTATCTAGTTGTCATGGAAAATAAATCTAATAGAAACAAAAACAACTAGAAATTTACCGACACTTGAACTTCAAGGGAGGATATGAAGCCTTCCTTCTTCAAGTATTCTCCTTCTTGTGTGTATGGAGCTCTTCCTCAAATTTGGACTTGTTGATCACTCTCCATCACACCTAAACAAGACAATCTTGTAATTTTTGGTATCCAAATTGCTTTGGATCCATAAACGTTAGTAGTACATAATTTTGTCCCCTTTGGAATCCATTTTTCAATTTCATCCTTTTTAGTTGAAGTAATTAGTCCTTTTGGGACCCAAATACTTCTAAAACATTTACCGTTTAAAAATCTAGGGGCACTAGATTGTCTAGCGTAAAAATTTGATTTTCCCAAATTATTTTTCTCTTGAAGTTCATTAGAAATCAAATCTTTTTCCTTCTTAAGATCATTAATTTCCTTTTGGAGATCTTTTTCCATTGTTTGAAGCAAATTTTGCAAATCTGAAACTTTCTTCAAACTCCAAATTAGTTTTAGAAAGTAAATCATTTTCGATTTTTAACTTTGAAATCAATTTCTTGTTTTTTGAAAAATAAGCTTTAAACTCAAAAACCAATTGGTCATATGCTTCTTGTAGCTCATCAAAAGTATAAGAATTTGAACAAGATGAGTTAGAAGCTACCTCCCCCTCATTGAGGGCCATGAAGCATAAGTGGGCTACTTCATCTTCATTGGTGGAGTCTTCATCACTCCATTTAGCCACATATGCCTTCTTTGAAGATGAACCCTTCTTGTTGAATCCTTTATGGTTCTCTTGGGGATCCTCCATCATCTTCTTCTTCGATTCATGGTTAGATTATTTCATTTCTTTCTTCATAAATCGGGCAAATTTCATGAAGAGATAGGTCATCTCTTCATCTTCTTCTTCCTCCTCACTTGAATCTTCATGATGGCATTGGGAGGATTTAAGGACTACGGTATTCATATTGATGACTAGCTTTTTGATTTCCTTCTCCCCCATCTTTCTTATCTTTTCCTTCTTCTTCTCCTCTTCATTGTCTTTCTTCATTATTTGATGAGTGAGAAGAGACCCCATGAGTTCATCAAGCTTCAAGGTCTTGAGATTCTTGGCCTCGATGATGGCGGTCTTCTTTGAGCCCATGACTCGGGAAGGGAGTAGATAACCTTTCGTACAAGCTTCTCTTCTGGAATGACTTCTCCGTAGCCTTTGAGTCCATTCACTATGGTGGAGAAATGATCGAACATCTTCTCGATATCTTCTTCTAGATCCATCTTGAAGTTCTCATACTCTAGATTGAGAAGATCGATCTTGGTCTTATTTACTTCATTGGTTCCTTCGTATGTGACTTCAAGCTTGTCCCATACCTCTTTGGCACTCTCACAAGAAGACATCTTCTCATAGATATTAGGGCTAAATGCACAAAAGACAATGCGTAAAGCCTTGCAATTTAGCTCCATCTTTTGCGATCATCTGTATTCCATTCCACCTTGCATCTTTGTGGTACGTATGGACCATCTTCAACAACGTCCCAAAGCTTGTAATCTTTGGCCTTGATGAAGAACATCATTCGGGTCTTCCAATAAGCATAGTTGGTCCCGTTAAAGAATGGTGGCTTGTTGATGGATTTTTCCATTTCGTCGGTTGATTGTATTGTTGGTCGAGCTAGCCGGATCTCCTCAATAGGATGTTAATCCCCTTCAATTGAGCCTCGCTCTAATACCAATTGTTGGGCTCAATGTACACAACCGATTAATTAGCCAAGTGGTGGATAAGGTTGATTTTTGGGTGGAAATGGTGGAAGTAAAAGATAAACAAAAAGACACAAGGCTTTATAGTGGTTCAACTCCCCCAATGGAGTCTACGTCCACTACCTAGGCTTCCCACCTAAGGATTTCAACAATTCACTAAGAATTCTTCCCTTTTTCTAGGCTAAGAAGGCAACTGTTACAATCCTAGAATCACAACCCGTGATCTAGCATCCAAGAACTCACAACCCAAGTCTTGGGAACACTCTCTAACAAAGAGAATCCTAGCAAAATAAAATCCCTCTTAATAGGTAGATGTTTGTACACTAATCACTCCACCCAAAACCTAAAATACTTGAACAAAATATTACAATTAAAGCTCACAAGTGTTGTATATACAAAGAAATATACAATTAAGCTCTAAGACAGATCTTTGATCATAATGTTGTTGACAGTTGAAGCATTAGTCTTTCATAGATGCTTGAAGGTCCCTTTTATACTCCCAAATGAGTTCATAGCCGTTGGTGACCGTTGGGATTGAATTGGAGCCGTTTGGGTCTTTATTTTCCATATTAATTGCAGTTTTGAGGCTATCTGTATCGGTACGTGGGTAACCATACGATACGGCCTTCTTTAGAACTAGCCGTTGAGTTTTGGTTAGCTAATGCGTATCGGTATAGCCTGCAATTTTAAAATACCATTGGGGGATTTTGGTCGTTGGGATATATGCCACGTAGGCGTATCGAAACACCAAAGGGGTGTATCGAAACGACCCCTTGTTGTTTCAATACGGATAAGGCCTGTATCGAAACACATTTTGACAGTTTCAAAAACTCGTAGCAAAAACCTTTAGCCGTATCGAAACAGGTATACCTGTATCAAAATGGGTACATTAAAATCACAGGTTTGGCTGCTTAAAAATGTTTCAAAACACTTCAAAACCTTTTAAAACTTCCACAAACTTATTTTCAAGTTGTTTTTTCTTAAGGCATGTTTTAAATTCTTTTCAATTTAGTCCAAAACATTTTTCAATTTATTATGTCAAAATCTATATCTCAACATATACATGTGTATGTATGGAATATACACTATTTTGAGCTTAGGAAAAATATGTTTGGGACTGTTATGTACAAAATTATATGTATATACATGAATATTGATATGTCTTGGATACATAGGAAAGTATGTGGACTGATTTGCACAAGTAATTGCCTAATTATGGAATTGGGGCTATTTTGCATGCTTGTGACCACTTGGTGGACTATTTTTGTGTGAATTTTTATGAACATTTGAATATTCTGTTGTTTGGTGAGTGATTGAAAGTTAGAATTGATTCTAATATATATATATAGTTATGTTCTTTGTTAATTTTAGATCAAGAAGGTATATACCAAGTATGGCACAAAGTAGACCAAGTGGTGAAAATCCAAAAAGAGTTATAATCCGGGAACAGATATAGCTTGGATCAAACTGTGAGTATGGTTTTTGAAGTCTCGGGATAGGCTAGTAACCTTCCTGAGCATTTCTTGTTGTTTATAATTATATTGTTTTAAATTGAATCATGTTATGCATAAGTAAGCTTGGACTCGAGGTAAGTCCTTAAATGTTAAGCAAGGTATAATTTGAAATACTAGATTTAATGATGTGTTTGTAGCAAGATTTATAGGTGTTTGATAAGTAACCTTGCCCTTGATGTCATTCGAGTAAGAAAAGGACTATAGAATGGGAACTATCCATGTTTATATGTATTTGTTATGATAAATCATAAATCATATTCATTCGATAACTTTATGTAAAGCTATGCTTACTTCGTAATATGACCAATGTGAATACATGTGTTGACTTGATAAATTATACGCTGTCCACTTGATTATCTGAACATGGAGCTAGGCTCATATTTGGTTTATATATGTTTATATATGTGCTTGATAAGCCTTGGTGGCATGATAATAAGATTATGGAGCAATTCTCATCTATAATGAGAAGTTCACATGAGGAGAACACATGCCCAAATTGAAAAGGGGTAATGAGATATTGATATGATGTTATGTTAAGGAGCCATGCTTACTTTGTTATAAGAAAGATGATAAATGTGAAAGCCTTGGTTTCGAGTCAGTCGTAGGTATAGTTGGCATGCCATAGAGTCTATAGAGCTCGAGTTTGGCAATAGTAGGAAGGAAGAATTGTGGTCACTTGGCAACAGTAAGAGGGATTGACCGGTACTGCGAGTACCATTTTATGGGTGACAGTTGGTTGGGGATTCGTGTACCTAGGCTGAAGTTCGATTCTCAAGGTTGTGTTAATAAGAAAGCATGAGATTATAAGTTAAGATAATGAAGTTTTGTGATACTTGATTGACAAGTAATATGATTCTAATGAAATTTGAGTACTTCTCTAATGGAAATACATGCTTCGAATGAAAGTTTATATGTTAGTATGCATTGATTGATTGTTTAATCTTGATGGTTGAATATACATGTTCATTAAGGAATTTTGTAAATCAAGTAAACAATCCCCTAAACATTACTTGTGACCAATAATCTGTAATTATGCTATACTATACTTGATATCTTATATGATATGTTTTATACCTTGGGGATAAGTAACTCATGCCTACAATATGATATGCTTGTTATCTTCTATGACAAGTAACTTATGTTTATGTTTGATACATTAAGTGACAAATAGTTCACGTCTATGATATATTACGACAAATGGTTGTTATGATAAGTAAGATTATGTTGAAAATGTACTATGCTTGATAACTTACATGATAAGTTGCAACTATTTATATATTTATATGAAATGCAATGTTTAAAAGATAACTGAAACTATTTTTGCTTGAAATTGAGTCATAGTGGATTGATTTATACATGAAAATTGTGTATACAAACTTTATGGATAGTTTTGAATAAAATAGAACATACCATGGACTGTTTTGTTTGGTTATTTGTATACATGTGTTTAATGGACAGTTTTCAATAAAATAGAACATAGCATGAATTGTTTTGTTTAGTTATTTGTATACATGTGTTTAATGGACAGTTTTGAATAAAGTAGAACATACCCTGACTGTTTTAGTTATTTGTATACATGTGTTTAATGGACAATTTTGAATAAAATAGAACATACCATGGACTGCTTTGCTTAGTTGTTAGTATACATATGTTTAATGGATAGTTTTGAATAAAATTGATCATGCCATGGACTGTTTGTCTATGTATAATTGTATATACAAGTTAATGGACTGATTTGATAGAAATGAACCCGCCTTGGACTGTTTCACAATGTATAATTGCATACACATGATTTGTGGACTATTTGAATGAATTCAAGCATGTCGTGGACTATTCTGAATGTCTAATTGTATATACAAGAATAGTGGACTATTTCGATTAAGTACAAGGTGTACGTTTTGTAATTCTCCTTAAGAACTCCTAGATGGTGACACATAGTTAATAAGAATGCATTGTGCATTTAGAATCTTTTATTGCTGATATATGTATATAAGTTATATAGTTATTCAAAGCTTTGTATTGGGCCTTTATTTGTTCTCGGTTGCTTGCTATTTGAGTCATGTAGTTATGAAGTGCATAGTAGTTGATTATTTTACATGTTTAAAGTAATTAGATCACCTAATTGATATGTATGAGAATAGGCATAAATATATTTATCACCATATGAATAACCCTAATAAAGTAGTGTAGCTTGTATGATTAGAATGAAGGATAAAATAAGAAAAAGATAGTAAATCAATGAATATGGCTAGTCGAACTCGATAACTTAGTTCTAGTCGAATTCATAA
Organism: Hibiscus mutabilis; assembly: GCA_019671005.1. Taxonomy (NCBI): domain Eukaryota; kingdom Viridiplantae; phylum Streptophyta; class Magnoliopsida; order Malvales; family Malvaceae; genus Hibiscus; species Hibiscus mutabilis. Next base: position 20,316,280 of record CM033717.1, on the reverse strand, counting down.
TTCTCATGTGGCTTGAATAAAGATATGAGAAATATCTAATTCATGCTATTATTTAGACTTGGTCTATATCAGCAAATCGAATTGAAGTTTGTTATCAGAAGTTATAAAGCTTCAATTGTCATATAAGGATGCTTTGTTTGTAGGTTTGACAATATACATTACACATGCGCATATAGAACTAAATTATCCTATGGCCTTATAAGAAGGATAGTTTGGAATTGTATTTAATATGGTATTAGATTTATATCATGCATAGAAATGCCTGAAAGGTTAACTTGTCATTTGACATGTTCGTATGCTAGATTAGCTAAGATTATTCTTTACGACATTTCTTTGAATTCATGGTAGTAATAAAAATGGATGAATGTTTAATAAGATAACAAATATAGTTATTTTAATCGTGGCATTTGACTAATGATCAATGAGTTGAATATTCAATATTTTATCGAATCTGGGGTACATATTTTTCTATTTAATGAGATAGAATCTGAAATGTATTTAGCTTAGCTTAAATTTGTCATACTGATGTAGAAACAAGATGATTGAAAGCTAAGCTTGGCTTACGTTAATCGTTGTACAACAAATTTGTGTGATTGATTTTAAATTCTTCGTAATCTTGGATGTAAGTTCATTCCTTGTTTGTTTTGAAACACTTCCTAATTCAGTTTACTCCTAAGCCGGGTTAGAGGTGTTACAAGGATGCCCATGAGTTTGTCCAACATTGTGATCGTTGTCAGTGCATCAATATCTAGAAGAAATGAGATGCCACAACAACCAGTTATGGAAATTGAGCTATTTGATGTTTGGGGCTTAGATTTCATGGGTCTATTTTCGAATTCTTTTGACAATCTATGTATTTTGGTTGTTGTGGACTACGTTTCTAAGTGGATAGAAGCTTTGGTTGTGCCAAAGGATGATGTCAATACGGTTTTAAAGTTTTTCCACAAACATATACTCACCCGTTTTGGTACACCAAGGGCATTAATTAGTGATCAGGGAAAGCATTTTCACTGTAGCCAGGTGGCTATTGCAATGAAACGATATGTAGAGAATCATACTCTCTACAACTTATCATCCTCAGTCCAATGGATAAGGTGAGATTTCTAATCGGGCTATCAAAAATAACTTGGAAAAAGTGGTGAATACCACTAGGAAGGATTGCTCCTTGCTCTTGGATGATGCTTTGTGGGCTATTCGTACTGCGTACAAAACTCCACTTGGGATGTCATAATATCAGCTTGTCTTTGGGAAATTCTGTCACTTGTCTGTTGAGCTAGAACACAAGGCTATGTGGGCTTTGAAACAAGTGAATATGGATTATGAGGTTGCGAGGAAGAAATTGTTATTGGATATCATTGAATTGGAAGAAACTCACTACAACGCTTATGAAAATGCCTCTATTTAAAAAGACAAGAGTAATCGTTGGTATGACAAGATCATATTGCAACGACAATTTGAGGTTGGACAATTGGTTTTGTTATTCAATTCACGACTGATGTTGCACCGATGCAAGCTAAGATCACGCTGGTCGGGACCTTTTGAACTTGTGAAAGTCTTTCCACAATGTGTAGTCACTATCAAGGATAGTAAAGACGGGATCCCATTCAAAGTCAATGGACAAAGACCCAACCTTTATTTTGGTGACTTTGATTAAAAGTGTTGAGACCATTAAATTGGTCTAATTTTTTTGATGGTTTCCTTTAATTTCTTTGATAGATGTATATTTAATTTTTTTTTATTTTATGTTTTTTTTTATTTTTTTGCAGAATATTCTCCACTTGTTCATGTATGGAATCTTCTTCCAAAGGATTGTACGGTAAAGGAAACACATGTTATGCATGATTCTGGGGGCATTTTGGGTAATTTAATTATACCGATTATTCACCAAATCACATCCTTTGATTTGCGAGAGCAGGAGATGTACCGGACGGGCATGAGTTTTGCGCCACAATTAGAAACGCCAAAACTCATTGCATCAGAATGTAAAGATTGTGGCTTTACACTTCCTTCTTTTCTTCCTTTTTTATTTAATAACCCTTGATTCACTGAGCTTATTCACTTAGATTTTATGTTTTTCTTCTTTGATTCTAAAAAGCTCAATTTTTTTCTGCAAAATTCTTTTTCGTCGTTATTTTTTCTCCCATGGCAAAGAAAAGAGCTACCCAAAAATTCTTCTTGGGGACATCTACAAAAGATACTTAAGGCTCCGCTTTCAACCCTCAAGACGAGGAACCAGTCACACTAGTGGAGAAAACCGATTATGAGGTGTTTCATACAACAATGGCATAAGTTCGTTACAAAGAGCAAATCCTCAAGAGGAATAGACTTCCAAAATAAGGGACAGTGCTATTTTAGGAGAAGGAACCTACAAATTTGATTCACAAGACCATCGAGCTTCACAAATAGTTCACTTTTTGCACATATCCAGGCAATTACATATCTGCTCTGGTAAGGGAATTCTACTCTAACCTTTACGAGCCATCACTGAAGTTGGTTTTTGTGAGGGAGAGTTCTATACTATGAAGTGCTACCTTGATTAATAATGTGCTGAAGACTACTATGAACATTGATGAACATTTCTTGTTTGTGAAAGAAATAGATGATAAGAAACTTGATTTGCTTGGTATGGATTTGTGCGCTGCTGATGCATTTTGGTCGGGGACCAATATAGGAAATTTTACAACGTATAGTAAATTTTTAACAATGATTGCAAAGATTTGGTTCCAATTTATCAATTCTAGATTGCTACCATCAGCTCATAGCACCATGGTGTCCTTGGATAGAATGTGTCAGATACATTTATTTTTATAGGGAAGGAAGATAGATGTAGGTGCAATTATCCATAAGGGGATAGCGGATTTTGCCAAGAAAAATATGAGAATTTTGGTGTTTCCAGCATTGATCATGCAATTGTGCAATTTGAAAGGGATCAAGCCTTTGAAAAATTAAGAGATGGTGACCAATAAAGGGCCACTTAATGAGGTATCTATCCAAAGAATGGTGTGAAACCCCCAAGGTTCCTACACCAAAGTTGGGCAATGCAACGAGACATGGGAAAGGAAAGGAAAAGGTGGAGCCTACTTTTGAGAATATCCCTAGGAGCAATGAAGTAAGGATAAAAGTTCTGGCGATTAAGGACAAACTTGATGTTGTCACAAGAATGTTGGGAAAGTTGCAGCCACAATTCAAACGCTTGATCTCGCACATAACTTGTTTTATGAATATATCAAAACATGGCATAGATTTGCCCTCCCTTAATGAACAGATTAGTCTAGTCACTTTACCAAAATTCCCAAAATTTCCACCAATTATCCGTAGTTATGACTTTTCCTCTGATGTCCTAACGAAGTTTGTAAATTCTCCTGAGAATGTCAGCGAGGCTGAGGATACATCAAAAGAGGAAGCCATGAGCAAGATCATCAAAGACTGCCTCTTTGATTTGAATGTCACAATGGAAGCTGATGATGCCCCCACCTTTCTAGCAAAAGAAGAAGTTCTTGTGGAAGATGTGGATGAAGATGAAGACAAGAGTACCCCAGTCGATAGACCTGATGATGAAGATGTTATTGCTGAAGAAAAGTCTATTGCATCCAGGGTTATGAATGCAATATGTGAAAGACCAAAGTTTGAGCGAGATACAGCGAGACCGGCAAAAGTGGTCATTGCAACGAAAGAAAATAAGGGCAATCATCTTGCAATTGTGGTCTGTAAAGAACCATCCATGTTCATCCCTACTCTAGTGACGGCCGATCATGCCAAGAAAGAAGAGGAGACTGAAACTAAAGAGGATGACACTCTATTAAAGAAAGAGAAAAAGCAAAAGTGCTCCAAATCCAAGGACAAGCATAAGAAGAAGCGCAAGGAAGAATATAGGGGCAAGTTGAAGAAGCGCCGATCAGTCTCCTCTCAAGAGCCATGAATGGCTAAGTTAGTTTTTTAGATTTTGTAGGCATGCATGCCACGTAGTGTACTTTTATTTTGTTAACTGTATTGTACCACATCGGCATTATTATTGTAATTACATTTGGTTTTATTATTTTTGCATTTACCATTGTAGCTACATTTTGTCATTACTTTATGTTTTTGCATTATGGATAATGCAATCTTTAAGTCTGGGGGTATACACCTAGGATTTGAAATGCACCCTCATTTCAAAAAAAATTAAAGAAAAATCAAGGTTCTTTTTGTGCTGAAAATATTTTGCTCAATACGATGCTTAAATATTGAAATATTGTAATTATTGATGAGTTGGATGGATATATATGCTGGATGATTGCATTATAACTCTCTATGAATACATTTACTTGTTTGAGTAAAGGATATCTCGCATTATCTCTTTGATTTCTGATGAATTCTGATTTCTTTAGCTTGTGTTATATATGCTAATAGTAGTTAATATGTGTAAATAAATGGCATTCCAATGTGAGTGCAATAAGATAGTAGCTTAAGGGGGAATACTCCAATGCATGCGTTAGAAAAAGAAATCTAGCTAAAGGCTATCGTTGCATGAGTGTGTGTCGAGGTAATGAAGTACTTCCTGGGGATTCATTGTACAACGTCTTATTTCTCAGGGTCTAGGGTGCATTCATTGATCAATATCCTTCGTTACTTATAAAAAAAAAGAGAATATATATAACTACATTTTAAATGTATGTTATTTGTTAAATAAATGTTGTTAGGTAGAAGGATTCTAATTTTATAGGCATGATGTTATATATTGTTGAAATACTAGTTCATGTATTTATGTTTGATTTGTTGATACAGTCTTTTATCATGTCGATGCAGTTGATTTATTAATTGGTTGAAATGATTCAAGTAGCTAGAATGTCCTTAAACTTTTTCTATACCTTGTTGTTTTCACTTTTACTTGAGGACAAGTAAAAACTCAAGTTTGGGGTGTGATAACTCTCTAAACAGCACATATTTCCTCTCGATTTATGGATTCTTTTGACCCCACAATAATGTTTCATGCATCCATTTCTACATTTTCTGTTTATTATCTGCATTATGTCTAACTCAAGTCATAATTTCTCTTGATATACAATTTTCTGCCTTTTTGTTGTTTTTTCGCTACATTACTAATGTCCATGTAGAGGAAGTTTTATCACAACAACCAATTCGACACTGCAGCGGCCAGCTGTCCAGACTGCTAAGGATAAGGATGAATCTGCCAACTGGATTTTATGTTACAACAAATTTGAACGACATATTGTCGCGTAAATCACATGAAGGACAAGTGTCCTTACCTCAACAGCCTATAAAATGGTACTTTTGGAGGATAGAGAACACCACTCACGCAATTATCATTTTTCTATTATCTTCAACCTTTCGAAGCTCTCCTCCCATGGCGGCTTGTGCTAATTGACAATGGTTTATCTTTTTATTTGTTTTATGAACTTGTTTAAACTTTGTTTTTAAGTTCAATATAATCTTATTAGCTTTATTCTTATTTTAATTGATGGATCTGAGCTTTGTTTGCATGAGAGTGTTTAACATTATCACTAATATTGAGAGATGCAGCGATAGTTCAGATTAACAAGCCATTACAGTGAGAGTTGTGGTTAATCTCCATATTTGAGTCATTAGTTGAGAGTTGAATGGAAGCTAGTAGGCAAGCTTATTATTTTATTTGCCAAATGAACCATCATATATTGTTTCCTTGTTTCACATGATAATCTACCAAGTTGAGCCGAGGGGATCTATATCTTTACTTAATATTTCTTTTCCCTTCATTAAATTGTTTCTTTAGCTCTCACAATCAATCTTATATTCAATCTTTTATTCTTTTATTACAACCACAATTACACTCACAAACTTTTTATTTTCATAATTGTTGTCAGCGACATAAGAATACAACTAAATACATATCCACATGGGATCGATATCTAATAGGACCTACATGTTAATTATACTTGCATAGGCAGTGTACGCTTGCATAGTTCGTGTGACAATTATTCACCAATCAACATGCATTGTCCCAAGCTTTAATTTAAACATCTGGTTGTCATTCAAATAAGTAATGGAAAGAAAATATCAAATTTTGAAATCAAATTGAGTATTCAATCATAAAAGAAAGATGATTGTGGTTGTTATTATAATATTTTTATATTTATTTTTGTCTATCTATGTTATTTGAACTTCAGAGAATGAATTTAGGGTTGACGACTTCTATCGGATCATCAGACATTTTAGATTCGACAAGAAAATATAGAAAGCAAGATCCGACCAATAAGAACAATTTTACCTGTAATTTATGTGGTAAAATTCCAAATAAGGGGTATATCGAATAAAACAACATTTGGTTGGAGGGTTTAAGAATGTGGCCTATTGTCGTGAATGTCCTGAGCATGTGAGGGAGGAAATAAAGGCCTTTATGTTAAAAAAAAGGTTGAGTTAAAGGCCAGACATTCGATGTTACCTTTGGAACCTTTATTTAGGGTTGATGAATATGATAAGGACGAAGAAGAATTTGCTATATTGAATTCAAGTGGGGGTAACCCAAGTTAGAAGAGTGAGAAATCTTTACCAAAATAACCAAGGCTTAAGGGTCCAATGGATTTGTTTGTCACTCCAAAAGACAATCCAAAAAAAGATAAGGTTTTACATGAAGCTTGTGATAAGTAACTAAGATACAAAGCTTTCAAGTCAATTGCTAGGTTTTCATATGATTCTGAAATTGCATTTAATGAGGCAACTTACCCTAGCTTCAAGGAAATATGTGAAGTTATTGGGTAATATGGTCCCGGATTGAAACCACCAAGCATGTATGATCTTAGAGTTCCCCTTCTTAAGAAGGAAATAAAGGACACCCAAGAATGATGGATGATAACAAAAAAAAAGTGGGAAAAAAAGGGTTGCTCAATTTTATCGGATGGATGGCACGACTTAGTCGCTCAAAAAGATATTGTGAACTTTCTTGTCAACTCTCCAAAGGGTTCCATGTTTGTTAAATCCATGGATGTTTCAGAAATTGCTAAGGATGTCAATATTTTGTTTAAAGTGCTTGATGCCATGGTGGAGGAAGTGGGAGAGAAAAATGTGGTCCAAGTGGTGACGGACAATGCATCTAACTATGTCAAAGCTGGTACGAAATACCAGTTCCTTTTCTTTATTTTAGATTATTCAAATTACTTGATTCTAAAATATATTGAATTTAAATTATTGTTTTGTTAACATGTAGGAAAAATGCTATAGGCCAATAGACCAAATCTTTATTGGACTCCATGTGCGGCACATTGCATTGATCTCATGTTAGAAGATATTGGAAAAATTCCAAGAGTGAAGAATGCACTAAAGAAGTGCATGTTCATTAATGACTATATATTTACCCATATCTCTCTTTTAAACGTGATGAGAATATTCACAAATCAAAAGAATTTGCATAGGGCGACAATCACTAGATTTGCAACATTGTTCATTACTCTTGCATAGTTCCATAAGCAAAGGAACAAATTGAGGAAGATGAAGATTTCTCAAGAATGGAATGAGTCTAAATGAACAAAAGAAGCGAGAGGAAAAAATGGCATCTTATCTTTTACAAGACACGTTTTTGAGAAATGTACTTTATGCTCTCAAGTTGACGGGACCTCTTGTTAAGGTTCTTAGAATAGTTGATGGAGAAAGAAAATCACATATGGGGTACATTTATGAAGCCATGGATAGGGCTAAAGAGTCTATTTTTGAGATCTTTGCAATGAAGAGGGAGCTCTACAACAAAGCCTTTGAGTATATTGATAGAAGGTGTGATTGTCAACTTCATTGACCTTTATATGCTATCGGTTATTTTTTAAACCCAAAGCTTTATTATGATGATCCCAAGAAGATAAAAACTTGTCAAGAAGTTATGAAGGGTTTATACGAGTGCATTGCAAGTTTGAATCCAAATGTTGTAACTAAAGATAAAATCCTCAATGAATTAAGCACGTATCTTGATGCTCAAGGCACTTTTGGCATGAAAACGACCATTAGGCTAAGGAAGTCAAAATCTTCAGGTATTAAAAGTTATATTATTTTATATTTTGTTGCTTTAAAATTACTAATTTAAATTTTACAACGTTCTACTTTTGCGTTTTAACAATGGAGTGGTGGTGTAACACCTCCTTCCAGGCCTGGTATAAAATCAGGTCGGAGAGTGCTACCGGAGACAGATTCGGAGTTTGGAGACTTTGTTCAGAGATCGGAATCTTATTCATCATGTCTTTTTAATCTTCCTTTACGACTTATCGAACTAACTCGTAATTAGCTTACTCGATTTGGGGGGTCAATTTTAAACTTTTATAAACTTACGGACTAAATCGTAAATTTACCAATTTAGGGACTTAATCAAAATTTCCTTTTTACCAATCTTCAATTAAACTTACCAATTATTACCCTGTGAAGTTTCATTACTAACGGAGATTGTTTACCTATCCAATTAGGCTATACAAGTTATAGTGACCATTTTATAAACTTCATAAAACTGTGTTTTAAGCCTTTTAACAGAATTAACTAACTCTGTACCGATACACTTGGGGCAGTATCGGTACACTAAGCCAAATTTTCATTTTTCAGATTCAAGGATAACAAGTCGATATCGATACCCCTAAACCCATATCGATACGCGTTGACCTAGGTTGACGGTTTCGATACACCTTAAAGATCGTATCGATACAATTTATTTTCCAGACCTTACTGTCCAATTTTGTATCGATACACCCCCTATGTGTATAGGTATGCCTTGTTTTATCAAGTCCAATTATGCAAGGCCATACCGATACAGCTTGACCCATATCGATACGGCTGCCCTGTAATGACAGATTTTATCTGGTTTTTATTCGAATTAACCCGTTGAACGATGTCCGAATGCCATGAAATTTTACCAACATGTTATTAATCCATATTTTTAATAGCATACAAAGTTTTATAGCATTATAAGTCCATTTACCTAGTTTTCACCTTTTAAGGCTTTTAGGCTCATTTTACTAGTTTAACTAACTCACATTCACACCATATTAACCATTAAGCATTTGGTCACCTTTAGGCTATTACACATACATAGTAAAGCACATTTACAACATGTTTAGAACATATGCCACCTTACTAGGAGTTCAAATCAAAATTTAAGCATACATGAGGTCAATGAGAGTGACTTGCAACCGCAACACACGATCAAGGCTCGAATTCTTTCAATGTCCTAAAAATGCATGAGACACTAAGACGTTAGGCTTACTTATCCTAGTGAGGTAGTCATAACAAATACACAATAAATCTATCAATTACATGAATGTCGTATAAGCATGCTCGGTTAACAATTTACATAACATCAATCATAGCAAATCATATTCATAGTCATTAGTCATGATTTCATATAGCAAATATAGATCGTATAAGCATATCATTTCCTTGGACATAGTAACCAATGGATACATGGATTCCCCTATACACCACACATATCGAAAATAGGTCGTAGCCTTGAGCCGTAGCTTCGAATAATGTCCCTTACACAATCCATCCTTTTCTCCCCCATATATAGGTCGTAGCCTCGGACCGTAGTCCAATCCCTTACTTTGTAAGCTCAAATAACCCTATGGCATGCCAGTTGTATCCAATGTCCACGAATGTCCAAGTTACATATTTCATCACAGTTCTTACCTTTCGGATCACATCATATCGGATAGCAAATCAAGCCTTAGCTCCATATTTCATATTATAACACATCCATATCAAAAAACACATGTAGCATATTTCACATATCACATAGGAACTTATAACATGTCAAATAACATTGGGGACTTACCATGCTTGCCATTAGCATCCACACATGTTTGCTCTATGTGGGCCCTTAAACAAAAATGCAATTTCAACATAAACGAATGCAACAGGATGGCTCATTGCCTATCCCTTGACACGACTACACTCACCTTGATTTCGAAGCTTTCACGGTTCCCGAATTACGATCCCTTGATGTCTAGCTTTCGTTGGAGATGACGAGGGGTTCTTCTCCACTTCTTGAGCTAGCACAAAAAATAGGTGTTGCTTTAGAATTTAAATTAAGGATCCGAAAACGTTTTTAAAGCTAACCGAAGCTTGTAGTCAACATCGAAACAAGGAAATTAGCCTACTAACATACGGGCTTGACTTGAATAATCAAGGGCTTAATTCCTGAAATTACTTTTCAAAGATCAAAGAAATCGTTGAATCGATAAGGGGGTTTTACTCTCTGAGTTATAGGCTTTCAAATGACGTATTGAAATCGATCGAAGGTTGAGAATTAAATCGAGGTGCTTGCTTAGCTCGAGGTTGAAGACAACAATGGTGTGCTTGCTTGTTAGATGACAAATGATGAATTTTAGCTTTCGGAGGATTCAAAGGTAAGGGAGAAAGCGTTGTTTCTTATTTTAAAACCACACACCACCTTAATCATTCTCCCACCTACCTAACAACCAATAGAAAGATTTCATATCCTTGAGGGTTTGCTAAACCCAATTCAATCATCTTTCCCTCCTTTCTTTCAATCGTCAATTGGATGACAATTAGTCACATTTTCTGAGGTATTTCACGTGGGAGTGGCAAGCTAGGTGGTGAGTCATCACCCTAACCCCTTTTATCTTTAATTTAGTATTCAAAGCAAATTTCTGTAGAGATCCGTACCGATACACCTTATGGTTGTATCGATATGGCTAAGCTAAAATGGGTAAGTTCGTTATGGCAGTTAGGCCGTACTGATACAGGTCTTACTGTATCAAAACGCCTAGCCAAAATTGTACCGATACCAGTCCCACCGTACCGATACTCCTAGCTTAAAAACAACATTTCCAACTTTGAATTTCTTACAAAAAGGTCCATTGATCAATTTAATGCCCCACAACTTTCATTGATTACAAAATTGGGTACAAGGATCATGAAATTACACTTTCGGGCATGTCTAATATAGAATTTCCGATCATTGGAGCCTTAGCCTGACTGGGCCAGTTTCCGAATGTGACAGGTGGGCTATGTTTGGATCTTCAACTCCCAATCTCCAAATGTTTGCTATCATAATTCTTAGTCTCACTTGTAGTGCTACCAGTTGTGAGAGGATTTGGGGTGTTTTTCAGCTTGTAAAAAACTTTTTATATAAGTTTTCTTCCACATTATAACAAACTATTACTTTTTTATTACTTAATCACTTATATAAATGTTGGCTTCTCCTCATAGCTTCATACTAAAAAGAGAAATAGATTGGCACAAAACAGATTGAATGATTTGGTCTTTGTAAAATATAATCGTGCTTTGAGGCGTCAATATCAAATGAAAGATACCATTGATCCTATTATCTTGGAGGATATCAATGAAAGTAATGAGTGGTTACTTGGGAGAATAGAGGACAACTCCTCCGATGATAAAGGTGAATTTGTGTTAGATGATAATGATGACTTGACATGGAGTCAGGTTGGTATAGCTGATGGAGCTCATGACCCAAGTTATTTGACTAGATCATCAAGGATCATAAGGGAAAACGCTTGACCTTCCTCCAAATTTGATAAAGGAAAAGGTGCAGCTACTAGTTCTGTTCCTAGAATAGATGATGAGATGGAAGAAGATATTGGTGAAGAACATTGTGAAGGAGATGAAGGTTATGGAGATGATGTTAATCTAGAGTAGGGAAGTGTTAAACTTTTAGTGTTTAAGTGAACTTCTTGGTGCTTGATGTTTTTGTTTTAACTCTCATGTTTAGTTGTTAGGGGTGATCTATTTTATCTCCTATGTCTTTTTTTTGTATTGTTTGAACGTTTTTAGTATTAATTTATAATATCAGTTTGAGCACTCTTTTCCTCTTTTCATTGTCCGATGTTGAGCTACGTCTTGGTGTCGGTTATGAGGGAGGTTTTTAACGAGGCACCATTTTACTTTAAAAATATATATTTTCTAAGTGCAATGATATAAAATATTTTAGTAAAATTTGATCATTAAACATATATAAAATGATTATCATATTGCGCTGAATATAAAATATGCTATAAAATTAATTTATAAGTTTTAAGTACAAAAAGTGTGTCTTGCCTACGAAAGGCTAGTGTCTTGGCTCCCAGGACCCTTTGCGCCTAGGTGCACCTAGCGCCTGTTAAAACTAAGTGTATAACAATAAATATGACTACATAAACAACTTCTCATTATCAGACTACTTTAGGGAATAAAACGCGTAAAAACAACTTACTGAGTTTGAATTTGGTGAAATGAACTGCGCCAACAGACTCAGAACGTCAAAAAAACCCTATGTAGAGTCCCCCAAAAAAGTCAACTGTCGGTCAAAGTTAACTGCCCGGTCAAAGTCAACGATCAACTCAGCTAGTCAACGGTCCAGGCAAATCAGGTGTGATGCAGTGCAGGATAGCTACAGTGCACCTGCATGGCGTGACCCTGTGTGGCACGGCGCATGGAGCTACAGTGCACATGCGAGTCGTGATCTAGTGTGTAGTGGGTGCAGGGTAGCATATGTGCACCCGCCTCAACTGCTGGGCAACGCCCACTCGCAGCTGTCAGAGAGTAGGGTGTGTACGGCAGCTTCTGGTGGTTAGACGACGACAATAAACTCTAGCCCGACATGTTTCAGTCAAGAATCCAATGGTGGCATTCGTTTTTTTATTTTCAACACTCAAACATGGCTAACTTGTAAAATCTGAACCTTCTTTTTCTTCACCCCCTCCAACAAAATTTCTGACGACGATTCTGATACCATCGGTTGACTTGTCTCGACGAGTTGAACACGATAGTGCTGGAGGTGTCGAAAACGGATGACTGGTCGACAATAGATCGAAATTGGAATGCTTGAGGAAGAAAAAGGAGAAAATAAGTGAGGAAAAAAATAAAAATATGATTTTTCTCCCCATTTCCCACCACTTTATTTTAAAATTTCATCTTCCAAAATAAAATGGTAAAATCACACCATAGGCCTTCAACCTTCAATCCTTACACTACATGGTCATTACTTTTTTTAAAATTAATCTTCTCATATCTCATTCTTTTAATTAAATACTTAAATTAAAATTATCTAACTCGGATTCAAGATCCGTATAACTAACTCGAAAACTGGGTCGTTACATAAAAAGTTAAGTAACTAATTGCAAAAAAGATAAAAATTTAAGAGTACCGTTAAAAAACTAGGTACATATTACAAATAAATATCAAAATTAGATGCCAAAAAAATTAGAATTTTCCTTATTTGTAATATTTATCCATTTGTTTCAAGAATTTCGACACATTTTCGATCTTAATTTGACCAAATAAATGAATAATTTAATGTTAATTTCATAATAGAAAATCAGCGTTCAAACAAAGCACACAATTTAAGTCACCATAACAAACACAAAAAAACAGACCAAAGAAAATTCCCAACAACCAAGTCCAACCATGAAAAAGCTTTACAATTGCGGGAAAGACAAAGTTCACCCTTCGCCGCCGTCACCAACCACCACCGACCACTTGTCTCTGCTCCCGGTCACGATCGCCAGCCTCACCGCGGTCCTTTCTTTCCAAGACAAAGAAGTCTTAGCCTATCTCATCTCATGCAGCAGCAGCAGCAAGAACTTGCACGGACAGCAGGAACATAGTCCTAGGTTTGAACGCAAGTGTTTTAGGTGTTACAAGTGTTTCTGGGCACGTTGGGACAAATCTCCAAACCGTGAAGTGATACATGAGATAATCGAGGCGTACGAGGAAGAGTTGTTGTTCCAGCAGCAGCAGCAGAAGAAGAAGAAGGAGGAGGAGGAGGAGGGAGTTACCATTTCTGAGAAAGAATCGCCCAACTTGAATGATGAATTTGTGAAAATGAATTCCCAAGATGGTGGTGGAGTAGGAGAAGTAGGATCGGAAAGGGGTTCTATCAGTATCAGGAAGATTGTAAGCTTTATTGGAGACAATATTTGGGGAGTTTCGAATTTGTTGAAAATTAATTCAGTTTTTTGCATTATCAAAATGTAATCTTGTTGTTATTTTTCCAGATGCTGAATCCGTTACAATCTACGAAACGTCTCACGTGTAACATAGCTCTGATGTTGGCAGTGAATAAAGGTTATTCAATCTTTTTAAGCTGTAATTTTTGTAAAGTATTATTCCCCCTCATTATACCACAAAGGGCACCTATTATTTTGTCTGAATTGTATGAATTTATCGTCTGATTCATTAATGATATACACCAACAATACATCAAATATAAATAAAATAATTATATAAATTTAATTTTATACATCATTTACTTGTTTATAAATATTTTACAATTATGAACGGAGTCAGAATTTGAAGTTAGAGGATAAACTTAAATATTTAAAAAAGTGAGAGGTAAATGTATAGTTAATTTATTTTTAAAAAAATTATATAATAAAGATAAAAAAAGTTAAAGTTGGGGGCATGGGAGGGCTCATATCACTTCGTCCCTGTTTATGATAAATAGAGTTTAAGGATGACAATTTAATCAAAATTCGATCAGAAGAAAAAAATTTGATTTAAATCTGAATATGAATTTGAAAAAAGGGTTTGAGTCTTAATGGGAGATGGATCCGATATGAATATTGTCATGATCCGATCTAAATTTTATCCACATCCATATTCGATCTAAATCCAATCAGAGTCCGATCCGGATTCGAGTTTGAATAAAAGCATTTATCACTTTTAATTCTTTAAAACAAAATTTCATTTATAATATTTACATTAAAACAATAAAACAACATATATAAAGTAAAAAAAAGTTAACCTAAATATATTAAAAGAAGGGAAAATATATGATGCACTAGCGGTAGAAACTTTTTATTTCCACAAGCCCCTTAATTTTAGGGGTTAGAGATTCAATTTAGGGTTTATAGTTTAGGGGTTCAAAATTTAGAGTATGTGGTTAGAATTTAAGGTTTAGTGTAAGGGTATAGGGTTTAGAGGTTATGGTTTACGTTTTAAGATAATATAGTAGAGATTTAGGTTTTTACCTATAACCCCTAAATTCTAACCCTAAACTCTAAATTCAAACCACACTCCCTAAATTCAAAATACATAAACCTAAACCCCTAAACTATGAACCCTAAATTGAATCTCTAACCCCTAAAATTAGAACGCTTGTGAAAACAAAATATTTACACCGCCAGTACATGGTATAATTACCCTTAAAAGAAACATAAATATATATTAGTTAACTTAGAATAATGATAAAAATAAAATTATCTTACAAATATATATCTATATTAAAAGTGATAATAAAAATATAAATACATAATTAAATAAAATAAATTAAAAATATAAAAAATTAAATACAGAAAATTATGAACTAATTTGCATTAAAATAAAAAATTAGAGAGTCGAAACACAATATACTCTAAATATGCTAAAATTTGCGGATCTACCCCTTAGACTCGGGTCAACACCAGGGATGACAATTTAATACGAATCCGTTAAAAAACCAATCCAAAAACAAATCCGGTTGAAAAATCCGAATCCGAAAAAATATTCGAGTCCAATTATAATCGAATTTAAACTTGAACTCTATACAATTCGATTTAAGTTCGATACATTGCCGTCCGTTAATTCAGTTGATAAACACAATGATTATCTTTCATTAATATAATAATTGCATAAAAAATAATAGTAAGTGTTCGATTGAGTTGATCATACAAGTACTTACAGATCAGATCGTTTCACAAATATTTTGTCCGGTACTTAATTGAATCGAATTGAATTAGAAGCACAGTCTTGTCTTCGGACAAGAATAATTATAAATAGTAAAAGAATTTATAAATATATTATGCTGTCCAAAACCCTTCAATTAGTTTGGAAGTTATATACAGCATTTTGGCTGTTTCTAGTTTGGAAGTTTCAAGAGTCAACATTCTTTGGCCGTTGATCAACCAAAATGCACTGTACAACTTGCGTTTTGGGAGTTAAGTATATAAGTATTTTTTTAATTCTCTGTTTGATTGCCAAACCCTACTATTTCGTTGTTCAAACATATGTAATTATGTCGGCTCCGACATGGTAGAATCAGAAAATTTTGATTTTGGGTCAAATTTTGAGAGAGAAAAAATTGAACATAAAAAAGTATCATATTTTTTTTTATAAATTTTAATTTTATTCCTAATTCTTCAAGGGAGTTTTTAGCGAGTTAGAACCCATGACCTAAAGAAATGTGAGGGAGCAAAGATGAATAGTTTGATTAACCAGCCAAATATATTTACGTAAAAATATCATATAAATTAATGATAAATATATATATAGTCGGTGAATGAATGAACATATAATATGATTATAAGTAAAGACTATTAGAAAACTATTAAAATAGTAACTTCAAGGTACTTCAAATACCTTTCTATAATTAATTCTTACTTATTTCACAACTGCACAAAATGTTTTTAATTTTAATGTGTTTAACATATAAATCCAACAAACAAATATAAACCTTAAGCATATAATTTTTTTCACGAAACTAACATACAATTAGTCATTTTTCAGAAAAAGAATAAAAATATTGAAGTATCTTTTGTTGCTATGAAAATGTAACATGTCAAATACAAGATAAACAAAAATTACACAAACAACTACTACTTCTAAACAAAAAATACTAAACCTATATAAATTATATATATAATATATATTTTTTATTTTGGATCAATTGACCTCACAATCATGTAGGTGGCTGAGCAAATGCCAGTGGACTCAAAACTCGTAACTACGTTAGATATTTATTTTCTGGTATTAATATTAGATACTATTTTATTTCGAACATTCTGGTATAATTACATTGTATTATTTGTTCTTTACTTTTAGTTCGTTAAAAACGCACACACACCGTACAGACAAACTACTCAAACCCAGATCTTTTAAGAATAACAACACTCTTTTTTTCCACTAAAACCACTCAATAAGTTCTAGATAATATTTTATTTAATTTCTCACAGTTGAATTGTTTTTAATAGAACCTTACATTGACACTTTTAGTTGCATAGACTTGTTCATTGGTCCAATGGTCCGCTTGACATGATAAACCTAACTTATATTGGGCCTATCCTAGGTAGAAAGATTTTGTAATTCAAATTGACCCCTTTGATCCAATTGCCGTCTAAGCTTATCTATAGAAAGCTAATAAATTTTAAATTTAGCTTTAATGTACAAAATAATAATAAATAGAGAAGCCATTCATCATAAATTATCAAGCAGAGATGCTAAGTTAGAAACGCTATCCAAATTACTTATCTGCGAGGTTAAAGCTTTGAGTTTGCTGTAAACCTCCGGTGTCTCCGGCAGCATTGGCATATTGGACCGAAAACAATATAACTGATGCCTAACTTCAATCCAGCTGCACCCTAGTTGCTTCTCTGCTTCAGTGTCTTTCATCAATAGCCTTGTGTTTTCAACCTCATCCTAACAACCAGCCTCAGCTTGCATGTTTGACAACAACACAAAGTTTGATGTTTTATGAGGTTCGAATTCCGAAAGCTGCTTAGCAGCAATCTTACCGAGCTTCAAATTCCCATGAGTCTTGCAAGCAGCCAGCAATGCACCCCATATTCTGGCATTTACCCTCATCTTCAATCCCCTCACCACTTCAAAGGCTTCGTGTAACATTCCGGCACGGCCTAACATATCAACAATGCAAGCATAGTGCTCAACCGAAGGTTCTATAGAGTAAATTTCAGTCATGTGTTTAAACAATTTTAAACCCTGATCAACGAGGCCAATGTGACTACAACCTGATAAGACCCCAATGAAGGTGATATGATCAGGGCGTACTCCTTTTAACACCATTTGTTCAAAGAGTTGAACGGCCTCTTTTCTGCAACCATTAAAGGCATGCCCAGAAATCAGAGAATTCCAAGAAATAACATCGACTTCTTCAAGATCATCGAATATAAGTTCAGCACAAAAGATCCTTCCACATTTAGCATACATTGTGATCAAGGCATTCCCTACAAACAGATCATTTAAATGACCACTCTTCAATACCTTACCGTGCATCTGCTTTCCAAGTTGCAAAGCCGCTAGATTGGCACATGCACTTAGTCCACATGCAAAAGTTGAATGATCGGGTCTTATTCCTTCACAAGCCATCAGTTTGAAACTATTCAATGCATCCATTGATAAGCCATTCTGCAAGAACCCCGATATCAATGAATTCCAAGAGACTACATTCTTTATTTTCATTTCCTCAAATATCTTAACCGCTTTGTCCATTTCTCCAGTTTGAGCATAACCAATGATCATGGTGTTCCAAGTGACCAAGTCCTTATATTCCATTTTCTTGAATAGATCAAGAGCCTTATCCATTCTTCCTATCTGAACATACCCTGCAATCATGGTGTTCCAACAAACAATATCTCTAGCAGCAATTTCATTAAAAAACTGACAAGCTTCATCCATTCTTTTATTCTTAATGTATCCAGAAAGCATTGCAGTTTGCGCCACAACATTCTTGTACGGCATTTGATTCAGTATTTCCCTTGCCTTATCAAGCTGGCCAACATGAACATAACCATCAATCATCGTGATCCATGAAACTGAATCCCTGTTCGGCATCTCCCTAAACAACCTCGCAGCCTCCTCAATTTGGTAATCCTTCAAATAAGCACTAATCATAGCATTCCAAGAAACAACATTTTTACTCTGCATCTGATCAAACAATCTCCTTGCCTCCATTATCTTACCACTTCGTGCAAGCCCACATAACATAGTAACCCAGGAAACAACATTTGGATATGGAATCTTCTGCAAAAACTCCCAAGCAGAATCCAAATCACCAACCTCAATAAACCCATCGACCATCAAATTCCAAGAAACAACATCCCTCATCTCCATTCCCTCAAAAAACTCCCGCCCCAAATGCATTTCACCATTCCGGGTATAACAGGATAACATCAAATTCCACGAAATAACATTCCTAAGCGGCATTTCGTCGAACAATCTCTTAGCCTCAGCAACCCTTCCTTTCTGACCATACCCTTGAATCATAGCGTTCCAAAAAGCCACATCACGCTTATCAGGAAATAAATCAAACAGTTCTCTAGCCTTTTTCAAGCTCCCCTTTACGTGCAAAACAAGTCATCATCAGAGTCCAAGAGAATCTGTCTCTTTCAGGCATTTTAACGAACAGGCGATAAGCTTCATCAACTCTGTCACAGTGCAAGTACCCAGCAATCATCGTGTTCCAAGAAACTAGGTTTCTATGAGGCATATTGTCGAACAGGTGACGTGCATCGTTGATTTTGCCGTTTTTATTGAAAGCTGAAATCATGGAGTTGTAAGTTACGGTGTTCTTATGGGTCATTTTGGAGAAAAGTTTGAGGGCTTCTTCGATTTTACCAGATTTTCCCAACTGGGTAATCTTGGTGTTTTGGTTGAAGACATGGCTGGAGCGTGCTCCAATTAATTTCAAGTTCTGTTTCATCTTCTCATTGCTGAAAATCAATTTTGGGTTAGCTTGAAAAGATGGATAAAGCCAGTTTTAACATTTCAACCTTTTGAAATACCTCCAATTTGTTTACGTTGGATTTAAATATTTCTTCAAGACAAAAAATAGTGCATAAAATCCAGAAAAAAATTGATACCGAGTTGGTGTAAATTTTAATTAATAAAAGTCTTTTAGTTTTAGAGATTATATGATTAATTTAGGATTTAGAATTTAATATTGATGTTTAAAATTTAGGTTATATGGTTTAGTTTTTTAGGGTTAGAGTTAGGAATTTAGGATTTGAATTTTATGGTATAAATATGCATGAAATATATTTTACATAGCTTTTGTATCAAAATTTTACCTAAAAAATCAGTGATTATATTTTGATACATAAGTTGTAACACCCTGATCCCGATCCGAAGTACTATATTCGGGTCACCAAAAAAACCGACCCATCAAATTCTCAATTTAAAACCATGAGTTTAGCCATCATTTAAAAGCATTAAACATCCATAAATCCATTAAAGTAAATAAGCATTTAAATAAGTTTACAAAACAGGAGCTCCGAGTTTAAAACATCGTAAACCAAAATAATATTTCAAATAGAGTTACAGACTCAACAGTGGTAAGGTCCTATGAATACATTAGCCCAAACTAAAAGGACAAATACTGTACTCTAAAGCGAACACGGTGCTGGAAAATCCTCTTCGATGAGCTCCTCTAAAGAGTGACCTGTCAACCTACGCACGAAAAAACCACACATCCACACGCTGAGCTAACAAAGCTCAGTAGTACATTTCTGCTCTACCATAATTCGTGATTATCATAAAATAAGTATGCAAGATAAATATAGTCAAGAAATCATAGATAAGGCTTCCACTATCTATGAGATATCGTCTAGCCTACACTAGCTAGAGTTCTTAGATCACCTATCTCAAGACATCTACAAGTCTACAAGAAGTCATACAAGTTACTCCATATATTACCATACTCGAGGTCACATAGCTGTTGAGTGGATCAAATGGTAGTGATTTGGACAAGAGAGGGGTGAATTGGCTATTTAAATTTGGAGATAGCAAATTGGAAATTGAAAAATGAAGGACAAAGGCAATTATAGTGGTCCAAGCTTCTAACAAGCTCTACATCCACTACCTTAGCTCCCACTAAGGATTTTTAACAAAATCCACTAGATTTTCTTCCCCTTTTCTAGGCTTAGGAGGTAACCTTTACAATCGGTCAATCTTTCTACCCAAAGATTGACCCAAAAAATCTCTCAATACAAAGAAGAAATTGGCAATCTAAAAATATTTCTCACAAGATGAATATTGCCCAATTACAATCAAACACTCCCCAAACTTGAAATAAAGATTTACAATGAAGATTACAAACAAGTTGGGTACAAGGATTTGACTCTATAAAGCACAATGGTTTGGATAATTGCTTGGATGTTGCAAGTAGGTTCAATAGTTGTTGTTGGTGCTTTGAAGACTTGCTTTTATACCCTTGCATTGAATTATAGCCGTTTGGGTGGTTGAGATCATTAATCTAGCAGTTGGGTTGCATTTTTGGCGCAATAAATGCTCTTCAACTGCCCAGCGTATCGGTACCCTCATGACCGTATCGGTACATGTCTCAAAGAAAAAAGAGCCATTGTGACTGAAAAATCATGGGCGTAGTGATACGCGGGAAGACGTATCGATACGGTTCAAGTGTAAATCAAGAGGCATATCGATACGCATATACCGTATTGATGCGGATTTTGCTCACTGGAATCCTTGGTTGGATTTTAACAAAAAGAGTATCGGTACGCTATGAGAGTATATCGATACGGTTAACGGTCATTTAAAATTTTGTGATTCCAATAACTGACAAGCAATGGTCAAAACTATTAAATGCAAGGATTTATCAAACATCATCAAATCGTATCAAACATGATAGGGGAGCTCTCATTTTTCTTGGGGCTCCAATTCAAGCAAATGAAGGATGGCACCTTTATCAATCAAGCCAAGTACATCAAGGATATGCTCAAGAAGTTCGGCTTGGAGAATGTAAAGCCTCAAACCACTCCAATGAGATCATCTATTAAGCTTTACAAAGATGAAGGAGGTAAGTGTGTCGATTCTAAGCTTTATCACTCAATGATTGGCTCTTTGCTTTACCTTACCGCAAGTAGACCCGATATTATGTTTAGTGTTTTCTTGTGTGCTAGGTTTCAAGCTAGCCCTAGAGAACCGCACCTAGTAGCCATTAAGAGAATCTTTAGATACCTTAGAGGTACACCTAGTTTAGGTCTTTGGTATCCTAGAGACTTATCCTTCAACCTTTATGCTTATTCGGATGTGGATTACGGGGATGTAAGATAGATAGGAAGAGTACTTCTAGAACATGCCAATTCCTAGGTAGTATGCTTGTATCTTGGTTCTCTAAGAAACAAAATATCTACCACCGAAGCGAAATACATATCCTTAGGGAGTTGTTGTGCTCAAGTCCTTTGGATGAAGCAACAACTCTTAGACTATGGTGTTGAAGTAGATACCATACCCCTTAAGTGTGATAATACTAGTGTCATTTGTCTCACTAAGAATCTCATGCAACACTCTAGAACCAAGCACATAGAAATAAAGCATCATTTCATTAGAGCTCATATCTTGAAAAATGATGTAGTTCTAAAGTATGTTCATACCTTGAACCAATTAGCGGATATATTTACCAAACCATTAGATAAAAAAACGTTTTTGGACCCTTAAGAGAGAGTTAGGGTTAACAAGCCTTCCTTGACACTTTAGAGTCCCAAAAGACCAAAATTTTGCTTGAATTGATTTGATTGCCATGTTCATGTAATTTTTGCCTCTTGATCCATCTATGCCTTTAGTTAGGGGGAGTATGCATCTGTTTTAGTCCATATATCTTGCTCATATATCATTCACATGCATTTAGGCTCATCCAAAGTTGAATTTTTGGACTTATTATGTAATACCCCAAATTTTACTAAGTTGATTAAGGATCATTTAGTACTAAGATAATAGCTTAAAAGTTATCTTAGTGACTAAAATGACAAAAATGCAAAAACTAGGATTTCTTCGATTATGGGTTATGAAAAAGGAATCTCTGAGATTTAAAAGCATCAGATGATAGAGGGCAAGTTAATTAGGGTACTTGCAAAGTTTTGTCGAAATTCGAGGAAAATTGGAATGGGAATTGAAGTTTAAAATTTTAGTGGCCAAAATGAAAATTTTGAAAGTTTTGTGGTTAAAGTGTAAACTTTGGAAAAGTTTAGGGACCAAAGTGTAATTTTCAAAAGTTATGTATTTTAACCCCGTAAATGAATAATTCACCCCCAAGAGTGACCTTTTCGTGTTACTTGGATTTTTCGTACGGAGCTTGTATTTTTTGCTATAAAGCAATAAAGTTTAGAAGAATATTCAGATATTCGGATCGAATCGAATATCCAGGATATTTTGAAGGATGATAAGCCAAGGTTGATTATGTCATTTTACATGTTTAAGATATTTTCTTTGTGTTGGAAGAATTTGAACCCTTAGGAATCCAAGAAGAAATAGCATGAATATTATTAGAAGTTACAAGTTCCTTAGGAACCCATACACTCTTAATTCGTTTACCTCTATGATGCCTATGAGAGCTTCTTTGTTTGTAGTTAAAAACGTTTCTTTTTACATAGTTGGTTTTGGAAGATTCACCCTTTTCAAAACTAGAAGAACCAACTTTTAAAGAAACTTTGAGCTCATTCACCACTTTGTGGTGTTCATCATGAAATTGAGAAAGAAGATTGTTTAAATCAACATTTTCATTTTGAAAATATTTTAAATCATCTTTTAAAACCGAAATCTTTTTTTTCAAAATTCGAATTGGTTTTGGATAAAGAATCGTTTTGATTTTTTAAATCGGAAATCAATTTTTTGTTTTTCAAAACTGATTCTTTATATTTTTCCACCAATTCATCATAAACCGCTTGTAACTCATCATAAGCATCTTGAAGCTCATCAAATGTAAAATCAAAGTTAGATGAGTTGAGGTTTACCTTAGGATCGTCATCAATGTCCATGAGGCAAAGATTTGCTACTTCGTGCTCCTCTCCATCGGATGATGATTCCTCATCGCTCCAAGTAGCAACATGGGCCTTCATCTTTTTCTTCTTATCAAACCCCTTCTTCTTGAGTTGAGGGCAGTCCGAGCTAATGTGCCTCGGTTTCTTGCACTCATAACATATGAGTTGATCCTTCTCTTATTTTTGTTTTTGTTCTTGAAGTCTCTTCTTCTTTGGAACTTCCTTTCCCGGTTGGACTTCATGAACCAAGAGAATCTTTTGGCTATCATAGCCAATTCTTCATATTCATCTTCTTCACTTGAGTTGCTCTCCTCTTGTGGTAGAGAGGCTTTGAGAGCAATCCCTTACTTCTTCTTCTCCACCTTGTGCTTCTCTACTATTTTCTCTTCTCTTTTCTTTTCTTCTTTTCTTCCTTGCTTCATGATTTTATGTGTAAAGAGAGATCCTACCAACTCATCGAGCTTCAATGTCTTCAAGTTCTTTGCCTCGATGATTGTGATTCTCCTCTCATCCCGTGATTCGGGAAGAGAGTAGAGTAGCTTTCGGACAAGCTTGTCTTCGGGGATGATCTCATCGAAGCCCATGAGACCATTTACAATAACTGAGAACCGGTCAAACATCTTGGAGACACTTTTATTCGGCTCTATCTTGAAGTTCTCGTAGCTTAGATTGAGGATCCAGATCTTGGTCTCTTTCATGTCGTTGGTGCCCCCGTAAGTGGTCTCTAACTTGTCTCATACCTCCTTTGCACTTGTGCACGAAGACATCTTGGCATACATGTCAGGACCGAGTGCACAAAACAAGATGTCTAGGGCCTTATCGTTGATTTGGAGTATTCTTCGATCTTCATCGGTCATCTCTACCCTTGTCTTCGGAACAAGTCTTCCTTCATCATCTCTTTTCATCGAAATGGCCGGTCCATCTTCTATTACATCCCAAAGGACATAGTCAGTGGATTTGATGAAGAGTCTCATTCGGTTCTTCCGATAGGGATAGTTATCCCCATTGAAGTAAGACGGCTTTGTGATTGATTGTGACTCGTATAGATTTTTCCCAGAGGTAGAAGCCATGGCAATGAATGGATGGATGATCAACACTCTTCCAGGATCGCCTCTTGTGGGTGTAAAGCCTTCAAAGAGTTAGGCTTTGATATCAATTGTTGAGTGGATCAAATAATAGTGATTTGGCCAAGAGGGGGTGAATTGGCTATTTAAATTTGGATGGAGCAAATTGGAAATTGAAAAAATAAAGGACAAAGGTAATTATAGTGGTTCAAGCTTCTAACAAGCTCTACATCCACTACCTTAGCTCCCATTAAGGATTTTCAACAAAATCCACTAGATTTTCTTCCCCTTTTCTAGGCTTAGGAGGTAACCTTTACAATCGATCAATCTTTCTACCCAAAGATTGACCCAAGAAATCTCTCAATACAAAAAAGAAATTGGCAATCTAAAAATATCTCTCACAAGATGGATATTTCCCAATTACAATCAAACACTCCCCAAACTTAAAATAAAGATTTACAATGAAGATTACAAACAAGTTGGGTACGAGGATTTGACTCTATAAAGCACAATAGTTGTTGCTGGTGCTTTGAAGACTTGTTTTTATACCCTTGAATTGAATTCTAACCGTTTTGGTGGTTGAGATCATTAATTTAACCATTGGGCTGCATTTTTGGCGTAATAAATGCTCTTCAACTGCCCAACGTATCGGTACCCTCATGACCATATCGGTACCTGTCTCAAAGAAGAAAGAGCCGTTGTGACTAAAAAAACAGGGGTGTATCGATACGCGAGAAGAATTACGTATCGATACGGTTCGAGTGTAAATCAAGAGGCATATCGATACACATATACCGTATCGATACGGATTTTTCTCATTGGAATCCTTGGTTGGATTTTAACAAAAAGTGTATCGGTACGCTATGATAGCGTATCGATACGGTTAATGGTCATTTAAAATTTTGTGATTCCAATAACTGACAAGCAACGATCAAAACTATTACATGCAAAGATTTATCAAACATCATCAAATCGTATCGATACGGTGACCAACCGTATCGGTATGCTATAGCCTTTGAAAACTTGCAGATGAATATCGTATCGATACGGTGTTAACCGTATCGGTACACTTTTATCGATTGGAATTCTAGTGAAGGAAAACCATATCGATACGCCTGGGCGTAGAGTTAAATTTTGGCTTGAAAATACTTAGAAAAATTTGAACACTTGAAATAATTTTGACTTGAAGGTTCTTTTGGTTCAAATGCTTGTCAATTAAGCGAGTCTTTCAAAAACTTAAAAATTTATTTGTTTTCGCAAATAAGCCCTTATACAATTTGTTATATCAAAATCAATATAGGTTTTACAATAGCCAATCGAGATACTCGAGCTCACACAGTCCATTGAGTTAATACATGTCATACCCTAATCACTCAGCCATAGGGTGCATAACCTATCAATCTATAGCAACCAAACAACATACATACATACATACATACATACATACATACCTCATCCACAATAAGGCCCATGAAACCCTACATACCTGTGCTCACACAGTCGTCGGGTTACCCGTTCACACAGTTGTCGGGTCAATGGACCGTATCCGAATCACCATAGCCACATATACGTCCTAGACATACTTGGGTCACATTAGCCACAAGTAGTCTTTACCTATGGTCACTAGCCTAATCAGGTAATTACCTTATCTGGATCACCATAGCCACATATAGGTTTCTAACCGCACCCAAATCACTCAGCCTGTGGGTACGTCGGATGTACTTGATCACTCAACCTAAAATACACATCTCCTTATATAAATACCGTAGTACTGACACTAGGACATCCACATTCCTTTACAACAATCATAAGATAATGCATGCTCCCTGATCATTGATACACCTCACCAAGAGGTAAGTGACACCAAGCCAAGCCATCAACAAAAGCCCCAAGGCATAACACTAGCCATCACATCTATGTCGAGTCATCATTTACCAAGCTATTTCATGTTACTCACATATATGAGGATTAAAATTTGATTTCTTAGTTTTACAATTCATTTTAAGCCATTAGGGGTCTATTGGATCGAACGGTATAATTTTTCAGCCCTCCAAGCGAAAGTTAACATTTTTGGGCAGACTACATAGTGGATATCGATACACCCCCATTGAGTATCGATACACCCCTACTAAGTATCGATACACCCCTATTAGGTATCGTTACCAACTTTTGCTACTAGAATTTTAATAAAATAGGGTATCGATACCCACCCAAAGGGTATCGATACTCCCTTTGGAAAAAGTCTTTGTTCGTCCATCAAAACATAGGGTATCGATACCGGCTCCCCGTGTATAGATACCAAAACCTAGAAAAGGCTTCCAAGGCTTGGGAAATCACTTCCAAGCCCTCACAACGCAACTTTAAACCCATAATCTCAAATCTACATCTTATGGAAGTTGTTTAGGGTGATTTACTACCGTTTTTACACCTTGCTAACACTTAATCCGTGATTTACCATTAATAAGGCTCTAAGATACCTTAACTCCAAGCTAGCAATCTTAAACCACAAACCAAGCAAAGCAATCACTTTATGATATTCAAGAAGTGTATGAATCATAGATGTACTGACCTTTAGCTAGAAATCTGAAGTCAAGCTTCCAAGCTAAACCCTTCCAATTTCTTTCTTTGACTCAAGCTTGGAAGAACCCCCAAAAACACCTTTCTTTGTCATACCAACACGAAAATGAGTCAAGGCTTGAATTAGCAGTCATGGGGAGATTCAACTACAAATTTGTTACAAGATAAATAGGTTAAAGCTCTTAAAACCCCCCAATTTCTTTAAAAATCCATTTGTAGGGAAAACTTGCCTTTCCACAAGATATTACTCTTTTCTTGAAGCTCATGAGATAGGGGAAAACATACTTAAAATTTGTGTCTTGAATAGAAGAAATGATTAGGGAAAGCTTTGATCTTTGTTGTTGGAGCAAGGCTTGAAAGAAGAAATAGAGAAAGAGTGTGTGGGAGAAGAAAGATGAAGAGAAAGTGGGTGATCTCACATTCTCTATTTTTTCACGTGAAAGCCAAGGGAACATAAATGAGTTTCAGCCTTTTATTTGAAAAAGGGTAAAATTACAGCATAAAACCTCCTAGTTTCTCCCCTATTCACAAATTGGTCACTATTCAAGCCTTTGAAGCTCAATTCTCACCCAATAGGGCCCAAACTTGGCCCAAGGGATCCAATTCCCCAAACTAACACACAGGCCCATAACCCGAGTCAACGTTCAACGTTGACTTAGAAATTTGGGTCGTTACACAAGTTGTGTAAAAAAATTACACAACTCTTCATATTTAAACTAAAAAAATTAAAACCTAAAGCTCTAACCCCTAACACTCTAAATCCTAAAGTCTAAACCCTAAACTATAAATTATAACCATAATCCCTAAATTCTACCTCTACAAACTAAACCTCTAAACCCTAAAATTGAAAGGTTTATATAAATTAAAGTTTACGCAAGCTTCTGTGTCAAAGTATTTTAAAAAATCAATAAATACAGTAATTTTAGAGTTGTTTTTAACGTTAGTTGCGTAAAAAATCAATAAAAGTTTCTTTATATTTAAATTATAAATTCTAAAATGTAATTCTTTAAAGTTTACCACTAATTATTAAAATAGTTTTTTGAACAATTTCTACCTAGGGGAGGGGGAAGTGAAAATTTGCTCATACTAGGTCTAGAACCCACAACCTAAAGGAGGGGGAGGAGTCAACTAAGAGCTTTTAACCACTTGCTCTAGAGATTGTTGACACTAATTCTTAAATTTTAAATTTAAATCTTAAAATTTAAACTCATAAAACCCTAAAACAGATAAACTTATGCTTACAATTTACACATCACACGTATCAAATAATTTTTTTAAAATTTTGAAAAAGCCTTTTCCTAAAATAGGAATTTTTTTAGTTAATTTTTAATACCCATATTGGCTAAAATTAATTTTGCATTATATGTTTATTTTAATTGTATATCTTAAAATCCAAAATCTTAAACCCTAAATCTTAAACCATAAGCTAACCTCTTTTGTAGTCACCTATTTTTTGAGTCACCCCTTTTGTAATTCGAGAAATAATCCTTGAAGTCTTTCTCCCATTTATACCTTGTAATTGGCTATAAAAAAACATGAATTCATCCGTTGTAGTACACACATTATTCAAGAGCAATACAAGTCATAGTGATTTTTAGAGGTATTTTACCCAAACATTGTTTATTTATATTTTTATTTTTTCCCCTTTGTTACTTAGTTTCTAACAAGGAGAAAAAAGGGTATGGGTTCTCATTAAGTGAAGCTCGTGGAGGATCCATCATCGCCGAGGGATGGAACCAGTGCCACCACTAGAGCAAGGGCAACAACAATGACGCGCCGCCGGTGAGCAGGGATCAGCGTCCAGGTGTAGTGGTGATGCTGAATGGTTCATGGTTCGACTCGTACCCCACCTTTGAGAAGTTCACGCTTTGGTTCCACTATTTGCAATTTCTTCCCTCTAATCCCTTTTTGTTTTTAATTTAATTCTTTAACTCTTGTTTCATACACTTCAACCTTTTGTTTGTTTTGGTCATGTTTATTGTGTTGTCTAATTTATCCATCTTTTATGCAATTTGACATGTTAAAATATTAGAATAAATAAACTTTATGATAATTAATATTGTATTTTTCTTGTAATAAAAGTTTATAGAATAATTTAAAATAAACACTTTTAGGCTAGTTTCTCTAATAGATGACTTAAATATTTTTCTCTTGTAAGATAAGTTCACCAGCAATAAAATTTAAGTATAAATGCCTAGGTTTAGATTCCAAAAATAATAAGCCATTTATAATTAACTTGGTAAATTATTTAAAGTAATATAATACATTCCCTTAATTGTGAGTAATTAAATAAAATCCTTTAGATAGTCTTTTAGGAAGGTAAATAATCTATTTCCCTTAATTGTAGATCATGGTAAATAAAACTAACTTGGTAATTCTTTTTAAAATAAAGAGTAAATAATCCATTCTCCTTAATTGTAAATAAAACTCTCTTAGATAATTTTTAGAAAAGTAAATAAATAATTTCCTTAATTGTAAGCAATTAATTAAAGCCTTTAAGATTAGTTACCCTAAATATATAAAATAATATTTAATTTTTAACATTAAATTACCCATAAAAATTAAAAAGAATATAAAATACCATTTAAAAAAAAGATTTTTACTGCATCATGAAAAATGAGATATTTTCTCAAGTAGGGTTAATTCGATCTTCCCCTAGCCGTTGGGGAATGGTCAAAACTCCTATGCAATACTATATTTTCGGACTTTAGGGATTAATGCCTTAATCCATTTGCATCTAAAATTGACCGAGGTTTCCTCAACCATGAGCAAATTCGGGTCACTTTTAGAACTCTGTGGATATTTACATTAATCTTTGCACGCATTCACAAGGATTACAAGGAAAATATTAGTGATCAAGTAAGCGTCATTCTACGGGCATTGTAGGGGTGCTAATCTTTCCCCACACATAATCGTGCCCCTGTACCCTTGAGATTTCGTAATCTCTAGTTTCTTTTTTAGCTTTCCAGTCTGCCTAATATAATAAAAGAGACCGGTCGCGACTCCGTTATCATTGCTTGGCGACTCCGATGGGGAGGTTTTTAAGAGGGCACAACTTTTACTTGACCATGAATTATTTTCTTTAGTAGTCTGTTGCATTTTTTGTGTGTGCATTTTTTGTGCTTTTAACTATTATTACATCATAACATAAGCCTTGTACCCGGACTTTATTCAACTTAATTGGAAGAAAATAGCTACGCCTTCATGAGTAACCCTTTGCATGGGCTAGTGAAAGTCTTCTGGGGTCTAGAGTAGTTATGCTTTCGTGAGTAATCCTCCACACGGGCATAACGGAAATGCATCCCCTCGAACTGTGTTCGATCCACAAACTATGATGGGCCAGGATCGAACATCTTATTCGCCTTAGTAAGAGGGTAAAGGTGGTTCAAGAACCTTTTTAGATCCAAGCCTACATGTATGTTTGATGTAGAAAGCCCACCCTATTAGAGCCATGTAAAAAGCCATAGGGTTTATTTTTTGTATTATTTTTTGTTTTTTATATCATTCTTTGCATTTTATTTTATTATTATCATGTGCTAACGCTCTTCTTTCTTTGTTTGTATTTTTATTTAGTACATCGCATTGCATCCTATTGATATTTTGAAACATTAGTTAGTTAGCGATCATGAGTGTTCGGTTTACGTTATCCAGTTCTAGGATCACTTGTTTGAACACCGACGTCAAAATGAGTCCATAGAGCTTCAGCTCCAGTACGGAGACAGTGTGCGGAAAGAAGCCACCGTAGATTTGCCGAAGAAAGTTCATATGGGTTTGCCTCACAATCATCAGTCAGGACTGGTTACTGTGTGGGAGAGTTTAGAAACCTAAGACCGAGCCATATTCACTAAGAAGTATGGAGACATAACCCTATTGCTTAGAGTAAAGATAGACGAGCCCATGGTTCTAGCAGCTGTTGAGTTCTGGGATCTAGCGTATTGTTGCTTCGTCTTCAATCAGAAAGACATGACCCCTATCATAGAAGAGTACATGGTCTTGTTGCGCTTAGAGTTAGAGAAGTCGGACAAGATATACCGAAAAGAGAAGAATTCCGGCTACCGAAAGAAATTTGACAAGCTTGTTGGTCTAGATATAAAAGAGGTGGACGCTCTTCTTACGAAAAAAGACTATAACCCTTATTTCACTTAGGAGTTCATCTATGCCCAGATCATGAAAGACCTAAAGCATGAGGGGTCCTCGATTTGCTCGCTTTGGCCATCTATGGGTTAGTGATGTTCCCCAAGGTTTTAGGGCATGTTGAGATAACCTTAGTTGACTTGATAGCCTAGAAAAACGTGAACCACGTTCTAGAAATTTTGGCAAAAACCTTCAGGTCCCTAAAATTTTACCGAACCTGAGGAAGAGGTCGCTTCACCGGATGTTCCCAACTCTTTTACTTGTGGTTGCGAAGTCATTTTTGGGATAATAAGAAGATAAGCAAACACATGTTGTCTAGAGATTTGAACCCGATCAGAGAAGTTAATAGAAAGTAGTGGCAGCAAAATGGGAAGCGAGAATAGTGGGTTGCCTTCTTTCGAAACCTTTCCGAAAATAACGTGACATAGAGAGCCCTATGGATGTACCAGTGTCGATTTTTTACAACCACAGAAGGATGAAGTAGGTCCCTCTCATAGGCTTGTAGTGAGCCACCAGTTACGCACCTCTTCTTGTGCAACGCCAATATAGGTCCTAAAAGTTTATTCTTGTTACTCATGGGCTGAGGGAAGATGAGTTCTCCTACACGAAGGACAATTCCACAAAGCGGGTCATGGAGTTGGCTAGTGAGTGGAAACGAACATACTAAATGGAGGTGGATGTATTTTTCGGTACTGTACCCAATAATGCCAATTGGAGAAGGCAAAGGATTGACAACATAGGCATTCCAGTTTTAGTCAGCCAATCAGATAACCCTAAGCCTGACATCCTCATGACCGAGCTAGAGATCTACAAGCAAGACTTCGAGGAAGAAAAAGAGAATCTATGGTGTAGAGTTACTGACCTTGAAGGCAAGCTCGTCACAGAATAATACCAAAGAGAGGGGTACCAAAAGAGGTGAAGACCTTGTTGACCAAGCAAGAGCTATACTTAAAAGATGTGCAAGAATGGACACAAGAGAACAACCACTTGAAAGCCCGAGGGGCACGTTCTAGTGGATCCAAAACCTCTAAGGAAGAAAAGGCACAACTAGAAGAAATGAATGAGCTGAAACTTTCGAAACTTGAGGCTGAGAAACAAAAGGAGAAAGCATACCGACTTGCCAGGGAAAAGCAACACTTGCAGGGGCAATACTCTAAAGCACGTAAAAGCCTCAAAAAATTCTGTGACCTAAACCAAGAACTCTAAGAGAAATTGAAAGAAGAAGAAATAAAGGGTGTCGAGGCTAAATTGATCCGTTATGGTCTTGAAGACTTGAAGGCATAGTTGCAAGTGCATAAGGACCATATCCGTACCATTCTCAATGATTGGGACTACGAGAAGATCTAGTGGACTGACTCCAAGCGGGCCGTTAATGTGGCATTCTTGGGTAGACAGTTGTACATTGATCATTTGACTCGGTAAATTCGAAAGGCGATCTCCAAGGCTCGTGAGATGAAAAGCCAAGCTAAAGATTTGAGAGAAAGGTTCCTCCTAACTAGGAGGACGAACAACATCTATTAGAATTTGTTGGGATGATCAATCAATGGCGAAAATGGCCAAGAAGGGGTGAATGGGCAATTTAAAAGGTTTGGAAGCATATTGGAAATTGAGAAGAATTGAGACACAAGAGTTATAGTGGTTCAACATTCTAACAAGCTTTACATCCACTACCTTAGCTTCCCACTAAGGATTTTCCAAATTCACTATTGAATTTCTTCCCCTTTTCTAGGCTAAAGAGGCAACCTTATACAACCTCAAAGCTTTCTACCCAAAGCTTTGAAAACAACTCTCTTTTACAAGAAATACTTTAGAAAACTAAAAATCCTCTAAAATGTTGTGCATTTGCCCAATTTACAAGTTCACTCAAACCCAATACTTGAATAAAAAGATTACAAATAAGAACACTCAAGTGGGTTACAAGATTTGACTCTAATATGCTCAAAGATGGTTGGGTTTTAGTTTTTGACTTAAAAACAATTTGAAGTTCGAATCCTTATCATTTTCTGAGACTTTCTGAGTATCAAAATTAAATATTAGTTTTACAATCTCTCCCTTTTTGATATAACAAAACCAAAGTAAATTTTTAAGTCTTTTGAAAAATACTCCCCTTTTAAGGCTA
This sequence comes from Hibiscus mutabilis, assembly GCA_019671005.1. Classification (NCBI taxonomy): domain Eukaryota; kingdom Viridiplantae; phylum Streptophyta; class Magnoliopsida; order Malvales; family Malvaceae; genus Hibiscus; species Hibiscus mutabilis. The sequence goes on along the minus strand of CM033717.1, from coordinate 20,282,939 downwards.
AAAGATAGTTTATTATGAAAACCTTTTAAAATTTAATCTCAATTTATTCTCCCCCTTTTTGTTAAATCAAAATCAATAGGGTAAATAAAGCAAGATATAAAGTAATGAATAACTCCAAGCATAATCTAAACAATAAAAAATTATAAATTCAAAGCATTGTTCAAAGCAACATAATAATCCAACTTAAACTTAAAAACATAAACCAAAGTAAATATTCAAAGTCATAGGAATTCAAATAAAAACATAGGTGCATAAAACTCAAAGCCTAATATGATATGAAGTGCAAAAGCCTAAGGAGCATCCTTGTCTTCATCTTCCTCATGATCGTCACCAAGAGCATGACCACACCATTCTCCATAAAAAGCGATAAGAGTCTTGTCCATCGAGCTTCTAAAAAAGTGAAACGAGTATCGATAAGCGCAAAGCTAGAATCCAGCCTCGTATCTAAAGTGGCAAACTTCCCATCAAGATAGGCCATGAGAGTATTAAGGGAAGGTTGAGCAACAAGAGCTACTAGATCAACTAGAATGGCCGGAACATCCTCTACCAGATCGGGTTGTGCATCACGAGGGAGATCCGCAATACGAATGCATTCTCTATTGTATATGGTGAACTTTGCACGCCGAAGAGATTGATCATCAATAGGATCGGTGAGAGGCGAATCAAGATCATAAGTGCAATCAATCCCCATCTTATGGAACATATAGCTCAAGGTGGTGCTGTAGGTTAAGGATGTCACAAGAGTAGTATGACGATTTTGAAAAGGTAGACTATCTCGACAAACATAATTTGAGATAGGTTTGGACACTTACCTTCATGAAAACAACGGAGCAAAAAATCATCTACTTGAAAAATTGTGGACCATTTACCACCGGATAGTCGAAACCACCAAGTGATAAGAAAGTGAAGGACGCGATCATGAGCGTCAAGATCGGTTACGGAGCCACTTTGAGTATGTCCCAAAGAATCCTCATCATCTATTCCCACATCCTCTAAACCCAAAAGATTTGCTATAGAAGAAGAGTCAATTTGAATTTTTTTTCCAATAAGGTAGGATTCTATAGCAATAACCTCGGTTTTTTCTTGGTTGTAAATACATCAGGCATTAGAGTAAAAAATAAGGACAAGATTTTTATAAAGTATGTCAGGTATACTAAAAAAGGGCATGAACTTCCATTGAGTTAAAAATTTAAGATAACAAAAATTGAATTCACTGGAAGTCATGAAAGAAATAGAAACAACGCGTTTACGATAGATTTTAAAATTTTGGTATTATTTAAAATGGCCCATGGAGCGAGGGTATTAAGGTTCATTAAAACAATGTTGAAAAATATGGTTTAAGTTTGGTTTTGTACCATTTTTTTCGGGATTGGGATTTGGATTTGAGGAACTAGATGCGGTCTCTTTTCTTGCTCTTTTCTTAGGACCCATGGCAAAAACCTAAAAAAGAAATCAAACCAAAAAATGTATGCATAAACATCACATTCAATCAAATAAATTAATCCAATGATCAAGGTATTGTTAAAATAATATATTGTATAGTTTAAAATTATATACAAGTATAAGAAAAGTTTTGGTGAAAAGAAAATTGAAGAACAGTAAACAAAAATATACGAGTATAATTTTATATTTGAAACAAAAATTTTCAATTTTGAAAAAGTTTTTGTAAAAACTTTGAAAGTAATGTTATATGCATTCAAAAAGTATAAATTTTAGGAATAAACAATATATAAATATGGACAAAAATGAAATTTAAAGAAAACATGGTTTATACCTTAATTGAGGATTATGGATGAACGAGGATATGATTTGCACAATACTTGATGATGCTAACTCGAGTTTGATGTTGAAAACAAAAGCCCTCAAAAGATTTTGATGATTTGTGAGGAAAAACAAATGGTTTGAATGGTTTTTATAGAGGATTTTTGAACTAAGGTTTGAGAAAAAGAGTTAAAGTTTGGTTTAAATTAGGAAAACCCCTTTTAATGCTTATTTAAGGCTCCAACAGTTACGCGTACCGATATGCTAATGGAGCATACCGAAACCGCGTACCGGTACAGAATGTACTCGTACCAATCCCTAACTCGTACCTATACAGGTTCATGTACCAAAACCCTACCCATGATACTCGTATCGATATGTGATACCCCATATCGATACCTCTGATCCAAAAATGTCATTTTTTGCATCAAGGAGCTCAAAAATTCGAATTTAATCGAATCATTATGCATGTGTATGATATGAAATCAACATGAATGAGCAAAAACAGATGCATACTCCCCCTAGCAACAATAAAAAATGCATATAGGAGCAAAAACACAAGAGCGTGAAATTTCAACCAAATTAAAGCAAGCTTTAAACACCAAAAAGGCTCTAAGGTTCAAGAAATGCTAGTAAGCCCTAACTCTCTCCTAAGAGACCAAAAATGCTCTTTGTCTAAAGGTTTGGTGAAGACATCCGCTAATTGGTTCAAGGTGTTTACATATTCTAGAACTACCTTATTTTTCAAGACATGGTCTCTAATGAAATGATGTCTTATCTCTATGTGCTTGGTTCTAGAGTGTTGGATGGGAATCTTAGTGAGACAGCTTTACATTGATCATTTGACTCAGCAACTTCAAAAGGCGGTCTCCAAGGCTTGTGAGATGAAAAATCGGGCTAAATATTTAAGAGATGTGTTCCTCCCAACTAGGATGATGAACAACATCTATTAGAATTTGCTGGGATGATCAATCAATGATTAAAGCGGCCAAGAGGGGGTGAATTGGCAATTTAAAAGGTTCGGAAGCAAATTGGAAATTGAAAAGAATTGAGACACAAGAGTTATAGTGGTTTAACCTTCTAACAAGGTTTACACCCACTACCTTAGCTTCTCACTAAGGATTTTCCAAATTCACTATTGAAATTCTTCCCCTTTTCTAGGCTAAGGAGGCAACCTTATACAACCTCAGAGCTTTCTACCCAAAGCTTTGAGAACAACTCTCTTTTACAAGAAATACTTTAGCAAACTGAAAATCCTCTCAAAGGTTGTGCGTTTGCTCAATTTACAAGTTCACTCAAACCCAATACTTAAATAAAAAGATTACAAATAAGAACACTCAAGTGAGTTACAAGATTTGACTCTAATAAGCTTAAAGATGGTTGGATTTTTTCTTGAATGCTTAAGACTTGTTCAGTAGTTGTTGTTGTAGCTTTAGAGACTTGATTATATACCCTCTCATTGATTTTTAACCATTGGGGTAGTTGAGATCATCAATATAGCCGTTGGGCTGCATTTTTCCTACAATAAATGATGTTAAGTAGCAGGGAGTATTGGTACGCAAAGACTTGTATCGGTACCTGCAATAAGAAGAAATAGCCATTGTACAAAGGGGTATAGATACGCGGGAGGGCGTATCGGTACAAAGAGTGAATTTTACAAAGGCGTATCGATACGGGCTAAGCTGTATTAGTACTAGTTTTGCTCACTAGAATATGATAAATAAGTAAGTGGAAAAAGGTTTCGGTACGCGTAAGGGCGTATCGATATGGTATAACTACTTTTTCAACTTATGGTTCCAATAAATTGACAAGGTAATGGTCAAAAATTTACTATCAAAACATCTTGCAAATCTAATCACCCAGTATTGATATGCATAGAGTCGTACTGATACTCGAAGGTCATTTGATTCTCAGATATGAATGGCGTACCGATAAGGATACAAGCGTATCGGTACGCAACAACCCTTAAGTGTAAAAACATTTTCCAATAGCAAAAATCTGTATCGATACGGTCTAAGGTGTATTGATATGCCTGGACCAAAATTGGCTATTTTAAGTACAAAAACACTTAGAAAATATTTGGGGTTTTAGTTTTTAACTTAGAAACAATTTGAAGTTTGAATTCTTCTCATTTTGTGAGACTTTTTTAGTACTTAAAAAATTACCCAACTCTACATTGGTCTTTGAAATCCTTTGTTATATCATAATTAAATATTAGTTTTACAAACTTCCTAGATGAGGCAGTCGACCAGTACCAACAGGTTAGCCAGTTCTTCGCCCGTATTGAGAGAGGCTGCGCCAGTTGGAGGATTCAAGCAACCAACGCCAAAGTGCATCAAATGATGAGAGCAATCGGAATAGAAAACCATTTTCTTTATTTTTGAGAATAATGTGTACTCGAACCTTATGATCTTTAAAATTCACTCTTGATTTCGGAATATCACCAGTTTTGCATCATTTGCATTTGCATTTTTACATTCATACCATATTACACTTAATAGTTTGCATTAAAAAACAAACCAATTAATTATGGAAAGTTCGATCGTAGTTGACAAAATTACACACATGTACGGTACATGTTCCCAAATTCAGAAAATGGACATGAAAAACAGAATCGCGGCAGTAGAAGTCAGCTTGAAGAGAGTTCAAGACTAGCTCGGGAAAATTGAGAAAGATCTAAAGGAATAGGTCACTCATGCCCAGGAAAACATCATACTCTAGATAGCAGCCATGTTGGGTTACAAGAATCCCGAAGCAATCAAGATGATTAAAAACGAGGATGTGGCAATACGTCTACAAGAAGTAAATCACGAAACACTGATGCAAAAAGGAAAGTTATAGGTTTATTTCCCGATATCATCGACCAATGTTCCAGTGGAGTCTAGAATAGGTCGAGGGGATAACCAAGATGTGGAGGTTCCAGACTTCGACAAGATATCTAACAAGAAACTAGAAGATCGTTGCAACAAACTTAAAGGGATTATTAAGGCCCTACAGGGAGTTGGTATCTATGGTGGTATAGATGCTAGAGATCTCAGCCTGGTAACAAATCTGGTGATCTCTCCGAAGCTCAAGACTCCATACTTTGAGAACTATGAAGGAACTACTTGCCCCTTGGTACACATAACCATGTACTGTCGAAAGATGTCCTTACACTTGGACAGCGAGAAGCTGCTCATTCATTGCTTCCAAGATAGTTTGATGGAGTCTACAGCCCGATAGTATACCCAACTAAGTCAAGTCAATATTAAGACTTGGAGAGGTTTGTTGAGAGCTTTTATTAAGAAATACAAGCATGTGACATATATGGTCCGAAGCAAGATTGTACTGCGGGATATGGAATAGAGATCCAATGAGAGTTTACGCCAATATGCCCAGAGGTGGTGAGATGTTGCAGCCTAGGTCCAACCCCTACTGTTGGAAAGCGATAGTTAAACCATGCCAGCGAGCGCTTCGCAGACATGGCCATGAACAGAGAGTTGAAATTGGAAGCCATCAAAAGCCGAAGACTCGAGGAGATACCAGACAAATATGATGAGCACCTACAACCTGAACTACTTGAACAATGAAATCTTGTCACGAAGTAGATGGGGAAAGCTTGGCTAGAATTCATTCATGCCTTCCAAAAACAATGCTTAACAATTGGTTGTATAGGATTTTCTTGCTATTGCGAAATCATACCAAGAACCAACCCTTTTGCTTTTGCTCGTGAGCATTAGGGATCTTTTATAAGGGATTCTATGTTATTTTACTTGTTTTAAATATGCATTTCTTTTATTTTCTCAAGTGGCAAACATTTTATTTTCTTCATTCATTCCATCCATTGCTCTTTCAAAACACCTCTTCTTTGCATAGCCCCTATTATTGATTGTATGAATAATTCTTGAATCTAATCCAGAGATAGAATGGCAAAAAGTGTGTTCAGGATTAATGATTTTGAGTGATTTTTTCTCTCAAACATTGTTTTTTAAGGTCTTTGAATAAATTTATAACTCTAAAACATCTACCAATTGAAGATTGTTTCTCTTTGATGATTTCTGTGTGTGAAATGACATTTGGCATTCCTTCATTTCCCTTCACAAATAAGAAAATAAAAAATTCCATTGAGCCTGATATTTTCCTTGCAATTGAAACTAACTAAAGATCACTCCCCATTCTAGGGGCAAAGAGGATGAGAGTTTTTTTATAAGAAAAAAAAATGATAGAACAATATGAAAGTCCTAAAAAAGGAAAACAAAAAAGAAATAGAGAAAAAAAAAGAAAAAGGAAGAAAAAAAGAAAAGGAATAAAGAAATGAAAATTGAAGTCTGAAAAAACATGAAACATGTGCCAAGAAAGGAAATGAACTCTAGGGTGAAAACCCAAAATGGGCAGTCTAGAGTGATCCAGAAAATAAAAGAAGAACTGAGATTTCATCAAGAAAGATTGATCATTGGTTTAATCACCCTTAAACATGTATTTGAGCCTATATATGCTTTCTTTTGTAACCTGAGCCTAAGCCTACATTACAAGCCTTTAAAGACCATTTTGATCACACATGAATATTTGAAAAAGGAGTTTGTTTTCAAAACACATTCCGCCTAATTGAGTTAACCTTTTCTTCAAGGACTTCTAAACTTCTAATGTTTGTTTGAGATTAGAAAATAAGGAATAATGAAATTTATCGAGTTGGTGAGTCAAACAGAGCTACCTAAAAGTGGGTAGAAATTAGGAACGCTATCTGGTTGATGGGTTCATGAATCATTCATATTGTGGATTTTGGGGCATCTGACTTTACCCTTTCCATCTTTGCCATGACTTTTTAAATTCTCATTTCTAACCTTTTTCTTGCTCATCTACAAGCATCTTACAAGTAAATCGGCATAGATTCATGAAAAACAAAAGATTTCTTGGTATTGATTTCAAATGCAGGGATCCAGAAGCAAATGCTCACCTTTGCATGGCCGAAAATGAGAAACTCATGAATACATCTGATGGTGAAAAGTAGGTGAATCCAAAAGAGATAAAGAAATGATGATAGTTGAAGCCAAGATTGAAAGAGGCATCACCTTGCAAAAGGAAGGGAAAAACATATGTTCAATTTGAAGAGTGTATGGTTGACCATGTTATCAAGTAAGACACGCATATGAGACAGAAAAATCCCTAAAACGCCAAAAGGGGGTAGAGTTTCACCTAATGAGCAAATCATGCCATCATATTAGGGCAATTAGAGTTGATCAATGATTAAAGATCACCGACTTTGATGGGCGCAAAAAGGAAGAGATTAAAGCGTCAATATTATTAAAAGAAATTTAAGGTGGAAATAAAATTTGCTGCGAAGATTCTCATGCAAAAAATCCAAAAGCGTTTTCAAGAAGCTTTCTGAAAAGACCACGCTACCAGCTAGAAATACAAGATTACTGGATTGAGCGAGCTAATAAGCAAGGATCAAATGTTTTCTATGAAGCAAAGAGGTGCAGAGACATGGTCAGTTTCAACTTAGTGTTCTGCACCATTTGAAAAAATGTTACTCGATTTGTTCTCCTCGAGCTTGAAGGAGAATATCACCTTACCGACTTAGATTTCATAAGGACAAGAGTCATATTGCTGCATATCTTTAGTTTTGAAATGGCGTCATTCAATTTGTTCTCCTCGGGTTTGAAAGAGCAGATCACCCTACAGACTTGGTGTCCGCATGGATGAGAGTCATATTGCCGCATATCTTCAGTTTTGAAGGGGCGTAATTTGATTTGTTCTCCTCGAGTTCGATGGAGCATATCAGTTTACTGACTTAGTGTATGTAGGGACGAGAGTCATATTGCCACATATCTTTAGTTTTGAAGGGCGTCATTCGATTTGTTCTCCTCGGGTTTGAATGAGCAAATCACCTTACCGACTTGGTGTGTGAAAGTCATGTTGCCCTTTTGAAGGAGCATCACTTGCTTTGATATTCGTAGGTTTGAAGGAGCAGATCACCTTACCGACTTGGTGTACGTAGAGACGGGAGTCATATTGCCCTTTTGAAGGAGCGTCACTTGCTTTGATCTCCTTGGGTTCGAAGGAGTAGATCACCTTACCGACTTGGTGTCCATAGAGACGAGAGTCATATTGCCATTTTGAAGGAGCGTCACTTGATTTGATCTCCTCGGGTTCGAGGGAGGGGATCACCTTACTGACTTGGTGTTTGTAGGGATGGGAGTCATATTGTCGTTTTGAAAGAGCTTCAATTGATTTGATCTCTTCGGGTTTGAAGGAGCAGAACACCTTACAGACATGGTTTCCGTAGGGACGAGAGTCATATTGTCGTATATCTGTAGTTTTGAAGTAGTGTCTTTCGTTCTTTGCCATATTCATGTTTCATCGGAATGAGCAAAGAGGGGCAACTATAGTCACCTATTTTATCCACCCACGCATATACGTTATAAAATCCCACAAAATATATAAAATATAAATCCCAAAGTAATCCATGTACAGTAGGCCCAATAGGCCTCATACGCGAAGAAACCCTAATTTTTTTCTTGTGTCGCACCCTTCATATTCAAATCACCACCAGTGTGTAGTGATCACGAGCTCAACCCTTTATCCGGCCAGCCACCAAAGTCGTCGTTGTGACCACCATAGCCGCCACTGTCGACCACCACAACTTTCACCGCACGCATCATCTCCTTTGGTCGGCCATGCCTTCCAAGCAAAGAAAAAGGGATTAAATACCGAATCAATTTTAAAAAGAATGAAGAACCAAATCGTATCAAGTAAATCAGGCAAATGAATCATGTAGATACTAGGGTTTTATTTTTTGTAATTCGGGAAAGAATTTTTTAATTCTTTCTCCCATTTATACCCTTGTAATCGGCTATAAAAAAGTCATAAATCCATCCATTGTAATACACACATTATTCAAGAGCAATACAAGTCATAGTGATTTTTTGAGGTATTTTACCCGAAAGTTGTTTCTTTATATTTTTATTTTTTTCTTTGTTACTTGGTTTCGAATAAGGAGGAAAAAAGGGTACGGGTTCTCATTAAGTGAAGCTCGTAGAAGATCCATCATTGTCGATGGATGGAACCAGTGCCACTAATAGAGCAGGGGCAACAATAGTGACGTGTCGTCAGTGAGCAGTGATCGACGTCTAGGTGCAGTGGTGATGCATAACAGTTCGTGGTTCGACATGTACCCCACCTTTGACAAGCTCACGCTTTGATCCCACTGTTTGCAATTTCTTCACTCTAATCCCTCATTATTTTTAATTTAGTTCTTTAATTCTTGCTTCATGCACTTTAACCTTTTGTTTGTTTTGGTCATGTTTATTGTGTTGTCTAGTTTATCAACTTTTATGCAATTTGACATGTTAAAATGTTAGGGTAAATAAACTTTACGATAATTAATATTGTGTTTTTCTTGTAATAAAATTTTATAGAATAATTTAAAATAAACACTTTTAGGCTAGTTTCCCTAATAGATGACTTAAATATTTTTGTCTTGTAGGATTAGTTCAACAACAATAAAATTTAAATATACATGCCTAGGTTTTAGATTCCAAAAATAATCTGTCTTTTTATAGTTAACTTGGTAAATTATTTAAAGTAAGATAACACCTTCCCTTAATTGTAAGTAATTAAATAAAGAGAAAAAGTTTGATACACATTCCGTATAAACAAACGTTTACACGTGCTTTTCAAATTTAGGGGTTTAGTTTAGGGTTAAAATTTTAGGGGTTTAAATTGTAGAGTTTAGAATTTAAGGTTAGTGATTAAAATTTAGGGTTTAGGTTTTAGGGTATTAGGGTTAGGAATTTAAAATTTGTGTTTTATAAGGTAAAAGAACTGGCTTGTGTAAAATTAGTTTTACACGGCCTGTGTATCAAAGTTTTACCCTTAAATAAAATCCTTTAGGTAATCTTTTAGAGAGGTAAATAATCTATTTTCCTTGATTGTAAATCATGGTAAATAAAACTAACTTTGTAATTCTTTTTCAAATAAAGAGTAAATAAACCATTCTCGTTAATTGTAAATAAAATTATCTTAAGTAATTTTTAGAAAAATAAATAAATAATTTCCTTAATTGTAAGCAATTAATTAAATCATTTAGAATTAGTTACCCTAAATATATAAATAATATTTAATTTTTAACATTAAATCACCCATAAAAATTAAAAAATATATAAAATGCCATTTTTTAAAAAAATTTATTGTATCATGAAAAACATGATATTTTCTCAAGTATGGTTAATTCGTCTTCCCCTAGCCATTGGAGAACGGTTGAAACTCTTATGCGGGACTATATTTTTAGATTTTAGGGATTAATGCCTTAATCCTTTTGCGTCTAAAATTGACCAGGTTTTCCTCAGCCGTGAGCAAATTCATGTCACTTTTAAAACTCTGTGGAATTTTACATTAATCTTTGCACGCATTCACACAGATTACAAGGAAAATATTGGTGATCAAGTAAGCACCATTCTACGGGTGTTGTAAAGGTGCTAATCTTTCCCCACACGTAATCGTGCCCCCGAACCCTTGAGATTTTGTAATCTCTGGTTTGTTTTTTAGGTTTCTGATCCACCTAATATAATAAAAGGGACCGGCGACGACTCCGTTATCACTCATTTACACCTAAAACATAATCCATACATCTCTAAACCTTGAACCATAAATAAAACCTCTAGACCCTAAAATTGACATACTTGTGTAAACTTTATACGATATGAACATCAAAATATTTTTTGGTATAGTTCATGTCTATTTTACGGTCTATATTCAAGATTCATGAATCTCCTTCCAACAAAATTGACTAAATATGCTTCAATTCTTTAGTTTAGTTTAATTGACCAAATAATGTTTTTTATTAACTATTTTAATTTTAATTTAAAATATGTTTCAATTTTTTTACATTTAAATGTATTTGAATAGTCTAAAAGTGATTACATGATAGTATATATTCATGCATATTCTTAACCCTTTGACAGAAGATAGTATATATTCATGCATATTCTTAACCCTTTGACAAAGAACACACACCCTGCAAACAAAGTGACTGAACTCGAGTCTCCTAAAATAAACATCATCTGCTTTTATATTTAAAATTGATTAAATAACTAATCTCCCTGTAATATTTTAGCTTAATTTTCAGTTTAATTCCTATACTATTTTTTCCTACTTTACTTTTTGTATTATTAATCTATTTATCACTTTGTTACAACTACTATTATAATTAAAAATAAATCATATAACACAATCAGATCATGTCACATATAATGAGAATTTAAAACTCAAAAAAATATACAAAATTAAAAATCCTAAGAATATAAAAAACATAATAAGACTTCTATTTTTCAGAATTTATATTTTAAAATTATATTTTTTCAAAATAATAAGGAAAAACTTTGATACACAGCCCGTGTAAACTTTAGTTTACACGTGCCTTTTAGTTTTTGGGGTTAGGGTTTTAGTTTAGGGGTTTAGGTTGTAGGGTTTAGAATTTAAGATTAGTATTTAGAATTTAGGGTATAAGGTTTAGGGTTCAGGGTTTAGTTTTTTAGGGTTAAGTTAGGAATTTAGAATTTGAGTTTTATAGCTAAGGGTGAATGTTCGAACAAGTCGAGTCAAGTAAAAAATTTCAAGTTAATCAAGTTTGTGAATCCTATTTTATCACTCAAAATTTATTTGAAATTTTTTCGAGTTGAGTAGAGTTTTTTGAGTTTCTATTCAAAATATTTATAATGTTATGATACTGATTGCTTCCAATTTAAACAACTTTTTATAACCGTGTACGATATATAAATATATTTCTTCATATTTTATATTAGTGAATAAGATTTGTAATGTTATTTAATAAATCAAATAACATCTAAAATTATATAATATATTTATAATATTATATTTTTAAAGAAAGATTTTGAGGAGGAAAATTGATGAGAGTATAAAATAATAAAAAATTTATGGAGAGAAAGAATTTGCAAAGAATTGCGGTCATATGAGTAAAATTAAATAAAATACAAAGTTAAGAGACTAAATTGAAAAAATGTTCATTCGAACTTTCGAGTTATTCAAGTCCCAATTTATAACTCAAATTTTATGTAATTTTTTTCAAGTCGAATCAATTGAGTCAAAAAAATTATTTTTTCTAATCAAGTCGAACAAACCCATACAAAATAATTCATGGGTAAATTGAAGATTAAGCTAAAGGAAAAATTAGTCATTAAACTGTTAAAATTTATCATTTTTATATTTATTTAGATGAAGAATGGGAAAAATTTATTGGTACTTCATTAAAAACCTCTTTAAACTCAAATGAAAGAAAAGAGTATACATGATAATAATTATAATAATCGAACAGTCTATGGCGAAAACCAAACAAAGAAGCCTTAAGGCAAAACAATATCCTCATATAATAGCAAACTAACTCTCGGGGGAGGAACCTCTAATGGAATAGTCTGTAAACTGTCGGCAAGTGTGGACTTTGCTAACGAATATGCTACCTTGTTACCAAACGGTGAAATATGCTGCAATTGAACAATGCACTCTCGTCGTCGAAGCTCTTCAAGGTGCACAAGTAAAGAACAATGACTCGGCCCAGCTGCATCAGAAAGGAGACAGAGTGCATCTATGCTATCGAGTTCAAAAATACCCGACGATAACTAGAGTTCCATGCATGAAGTAACTCAATGTACGCTCCCCATAACTCCTCCTCCAAGACCGAACAAATCCACACAGCTCGTAGAAATCCACTCTTCCAACGACCAGTGTGATCCCTCAACACCCTACCACACGCCGAGAGCCCATCCAAGCCTCGCCTCATCCCATCCATATTGAGCTTAACCCACCCCACATCACGCGATAACCAGTGCTCAGCTCCCCAGATCATGACGCCAGGAGCGACAATCCCAGGCTTTGCTAACTCCAAAGCCCTTACCACCAACCGTTGCAGGAAATGACTCTGATCAAGAACTGAACCCCAACCCTCAACTAGACTTGCAAAAGTGACTGAATTCATGTCCAACCAGATATTCCAAAGGACCGCCCCAAAAGGATATCTCAGTCCACTTTGTCGTGCGCAAAGTCACAATATATATTCAGGTTGGAAAGAATCCAATTTCGCATATCAAAGATTGAAACTCCCCTAACCGGTCCGACTTGATTAATACATGCCAAAGAACGAGGCACAACGGGCAGAACCGAAGCAAGTGATCCACATATTCGATCGCGCTACTACATTTGGGACAACGGTTATTCAATGTAAAGTGACGACGGCTCCCCTCATCATTTGCCATTAATCGACTTGTACACACAAGCCATAGAAAGATAATGATCCGCTGCAGCCCCCGAAACCTATGAATAACCCTCCACACTTTATCCTGAGTACCTGAGGAGTTGCCTAGATGCACAGTATAAGCTGACTTGATCGAGAATGTGTTAGAATTCGATCCCTTCCACCCAATCGAAACACTTCCCATCGATGGAAAATGACTCTTAATTGCTGCAATTTGCAAAATAACCTTCTACGGCAGAGGGTGCTGGAACATGTGCCATCTCCATTCCCCGTCTTTAGAAGCCATGCTCGCAACCTAGTAGCCACGGACTTGGCTTTCCTTCGACGGAGCAACATAATTAACAAGGGGTCCAAGCCCCTCACTAATCCAATCATCAAACCAAAAAATAACATCATGATTGTGACCCACAGTCCAGTTAATATTGTGACAAATGTCATCCCAAAGGACACTAAGGCAACAATTTTGGTTGCACAACACCGCCGGAATCCTCTCGCTATACTTATATTTAGCTCGTAAAAACCTCACCCATATCCTTCTTTACCAGTAACTGGAAAGCTAACTTAATAAGGAAGGCCTCATTAGGGACTATGAACCATCGAAAGACGAGACCACCATAATCCAACGGCTTGCACACATCCTCCCACTTAACAAGATGTACCTCGCGTCTCTCAGATGTAATACCCCAAATAAAACAACGAACAGACGTTCTAACTCCAAACAACTTTTATTGGGAAGAACCATTGTTTGCATAGTATAAATAGGGAGAGCTGCCAACACCAATTTAGCCAACGTAATACGACCTGTCAAAGACAGATTCTTCGCCTTCCATCCACTTAATTTCCTCTGAACCGCCTGAACCAAATATCTATAGGACGCTGATGTGACCTATTGATGCAAAAAAAGTACACCCAAAGACTTTCCAAGATCACCCACCTCTCAATATCCAAAACCAGAACTGATCTCCTGTCTACAAACGACGGATACATTGCGAGAGAAGAAACTGTTAGTCTTTTTCTTACTCACCTTGTGTTCGAGAACATCGCAAAAAGTGTCAAGGATAGTCTGAAGGAAACCCATCTGTGCAACACTAGCTTCTGCAAACAGAATCATGTTATCTGCAAAAAATAAGTGCGAAATTTAAGGACTACTCAAAGATGTACGGAAAGGTTTCCACTACCCCTATGAGCTCTCGACATTAATCATCTGAGTTAATCGTTCCATACATAGCACAAACAGGTAAGGGGATAAAAGGTCACCTTGTCGAATACCCCTAGATGGCACAAACGTTTCGGACTTGGCCCAATTCCACAAGACCTGTGTGGATACCAGTGAAACACAATGCATGATAAAGAGCCGCAACCCCTCCAGAATCCAATATCTTGTAACGTATCATCAATAAAGTCCCACTCCAATCTGTCGTATGTTTTTTCCAAGTCAATCTTGACGGCCATCTACCTTTTTTTCTTCGTTTTCCGATGCATAGAATGAATGACATATTGAGCAATAATATTGTTTTTCGTAATAGAGCGTCCTGGAACAAAACTAGGCTAGTTCTTAGAAATCCCACTGTGGGAGAAATAGCTTTAGCCTATTAACAATAACCTTTGTAATTATCTTATACACCACATTACAACGACTAATTGGCCTAAACAGGCTCATAGTCTCTGGCATTGCCACTTTCGGTAATAACACCAACAATGTGCTACTAATGTGACTCAGAAACGTACCATTCTCAAACACAAATAGGATAAAAGCACAAACCGGGGAACCAACAATGTTCCAGATTCTTTGGTAGAAAGCCGTCTGTAAGTCGTCAACCCCATGAGATTTATACAGTCCCATATCAAACAGAGCCTGACGAATCTTTGTATCCAAAACCGAAAACCCAAGACTACCTAACTCCGAATGAGGAAAAGAATAAAACATCCCTCTAGTAGGAAGACACCGACCATCCCGATTTGAACTGGAGAAAAGTTTCTGATAGAAATCTATAGGGGTCACGGGCAACACCAACGGATCAGTACACCACTCACCACTCTCCAGTCTCTAGGTTGTTATTGTGTTTGCCCCTTGTCGAGCTAAGATCAAGTCATGAAAAAACTTGGTGTTCTTGCCCCTTCAAGAAACCACTGAGCATAAGCCTTCTGTCGCCATAGGCTTTCTTCCTGCTCAAGGACCTCATCAAGCCCGATCAATATCGTAGAGTCGAGCAAGGATATGTTTCTTCTTTTTCCTGATATGTCTGTACACCTCGTCATTTCAGATACTCACCTCAAACTGCAAAGTACTCACATTCTGATCGAGCGACACATTCCCCTTTCATACTGAAAACAAAAATTCATGAAATTATGGATCCTCCTGCCAAGCACCAATGAACCGAAAGGGACGGTTAGGCCTAGGACCTTGTTCATCGGCTAAATGAAGAATAGGGGCCGATGATCTAAACCAAGCCTATCTAAGTGAACAAGGTGACCTTACGGAAACGAATCAATCCATTGAGAATTCACAACACACCGATCCAATCTTTGGTACAAATTACTTCGATTCTACATGAATGGAGGTCCACGGAAAACCCAAATCAACCAATCCAAAGTTAAATAAAAACTCTACCATCCGACGACTACCACACCTAACACGTTGTGAGCTTTCTAATCTCTCATCATCCTATAAAATAACATTGAAATCACCCCCGTCACCCAAGGTACCGCATCCCTAGGATTTAACGCATCACTTTATTTCATTTGAACTAAATTAAAAGTTGAATTTACTTTTAAATAAAATTAGGTGTTTAAATTTCAGAAACGTGGTGTGATAGTAAACACATACTAATCTAACATACCAGAACAAACTAAATAGAATCTTTTGTCTTTTTTCAGAACAAACTAAATAGATCTTTTGTCTCTTTTCGGAGTGTACTCTATATATGCCTCACAATAAAAAATTAAATTTAAAATTTAAGACTAAAATTTAAGATTAATATTTATGGTTAAAATTTAAAGAATTAAAAGTATAAATTAAAGCTTAAAATTTAATTTTTTTAATATTAGATATAAAAAAACACCGAAAAGGTCAACGGATTTTTGTCCAAACTTTGAACACTTGTTGATGGCAGATGAAATAAGTTCCCATAAATATACTGATCATTTGTAATGAAGTGTTTCAATTGGTAAAAGCCAAGCCCTTTAGATACTCCTTCAATCCGTGGAAGCCAAATAAACCACAACCCGTCTACACCAAACATCAAAAATACTCCTTCAATCCGAAGCTGATCACAACTCATCTTTGCTTTCTGTAGAGTCTCCCATGAGTTCTTCAAGTGAGAACTCATCCTCTTCGATGATTTCTCCATCTTTACCATCCCATGGTTCTGTCTTTACAATCTCCGGTTTCCCCTTCAATGGTAAATTTCCCTTGCCTCCGCGCCCTGCTTCCTTCACAAATTCACTGACATGGACAATGTTTGCATATTCTAAGATTCTTTTGGTCCATTCATAAAAGGTGGCATTCAAGGCAAAGTCGGAAAAGAAACACTTACGTGATATGCTCAAGCTCAAATGCACTTTTGAGAGGAGCATATGCTCCTTTCTTGATGTTCAAGGCTACAAGAGCTGGATACCCGTACCCACCAACACCTACACGTGTTTCAAGATCTGGTTGCTTACCGGAAGCAGCCCATACATAGCTACAGGAGATGAAATTATAATCAGAACAAAACACACACACATACCAAATGAGATTGAGAGAGAATTAACTTGCATGCACTTGCCTGTAAGGACTTCTTTTAAATTTCTCTGCAACTGACAATAACATCTCCAAGTACTTGTTCCTTCCTTCAGCCTTCGAGTCTAGAATGTCGGGTAAGAAAGCAAAGAAGCATATTGCAGCCGAACCACATTTCTCCTCCATTACATCCTATGGTGAATAGATTCTACTTTTCAGTAAACAACTTATAGTTCTGAAAAGACTGAACTGTTTTTGAAATACGAGTGAGACTTACAGGGCCAGTCAGCTCTGTCACTTCAGCAGGTCCAACATTTGTTTCAAGCTGCTCTAGAGCAAATGATTCAATGGCAGAGGCAGTCCTAGCTCCCTCATAAGGAACTGGGCTATCTTTGTCCGCGCCAAATACTAAGATGGTAGGGAATCCTTGCACATTGAACCTGCTCATGAGAGACTGCACAACCACAGCCCATTATTAAAAGAACAATATGGAAACAAATACATTGAAAACTTCCAATAACATAAATAATTTTTTATCCTTTTCCCAATCTGAAAGTGTCCAAAATAGGGAAGCACCTTTTTTAGGTTCTAATAATATTTCATAGAGTAGTTTCTGGGTATGAACATATCCTTAGAAGGCAGATGCCTTGGCATATCAAGTTTAAACAAACATTAATGGAAAAATTCAACTTCGTATATTTCTGATCCAAGTTGTAAATATGTCAATCAGAATTGCAGCACTTCCAAGTACAATTTTATTTGGATAACTACCTTCTCAGAATCGCAGTCAACATGACCAAGCTTCACCTTCCCCTTCAGGCTATTAGCAGCCTTCTTCCACTGAGGAGCAAGTTTTTTACAGTGTCCACACCTTCAAGGAAGTATTTATGTGGTAATAATGACCACAATTAGAAGATAATAACTAAAAACTTGCTATGTTAGGAAGCATAGGTTATGAGCAAAATTTTATGTAACATAGACTATTGCATTGAGATCGATTTAATCCCACTATTGCATTGAGATCGATTTAATCCCATTAATCTTATATGATATCTTTGCATAAGGGGTATATGAATATCAATTCTATATCAAAATTTACAACTCTAGAGATATATTCAGAACATATTAATTGCTTTATCTGTCGGACTATTGGTCTTCAGTAAGTTCAATATTATATGTTCATAAGAGCATTTAAAACATCACACAAACAGTTACTATCTTCTGATAAAAAGGTCGCAATATCATGCTGTTAAATTAATTTTAAATATCTTATAAAAATCACACACACACACAAACACAATTAATAGTATCACAAAAAAAAAAATCATGAAACACTGAAGATTTGGCTTCTTCATAAAAGGATCCTAAATACCTGCATGCATAAGAATCATCTATTATCGGTTTCATGCAAGTGTATCTACAGTGATACTAGTGAAGCACCATTTCTTGATGAGTATTAGACTAATTGTTAAAGCATGCTTACCAAGGAGCAAAAAACTCCACAACCCAAAGTTCTTTACTTTTGAGCACCAATTCATCAAAGTTGCGGGAATTCAATTCTACTGAAGAACTAGGCTTGGATTTGCCACTTGATCCTCCAGATGTTTTCCCTTCCAAACGGTCTTTCAAAAGTGCCCTTACCTGAGTTCACAATAATTCAGGTCCAAGAAAGAAAGTTAAATGATAGAATAAATTGATATACTTGATTAGCACATCTAAATTTTACAAAATTACCTTAAAATTGGGTTAAAAGGGCCAAAACATAATGGAAAAGACTAATTATTTTGTTGAAGAAACCCAAAATTAAGAAAAGAATTAAAAGAAAGGCGGTTTGTCTGGTTCTCCATGACCAGTTTTTTTTTTTTACCAAATCTAGCCGATTTACCAGTTGTGCCGTTCAACCATATAGGTTGAACTACCGGACCAAGCGGTTCCTGATTCAACCTCTTAAACCGGTTAGTCTGGTCCATTTTTTTAATCACTTCTTAGTGAATCTATGAACTACTGCATATCAATTATCACCACAAGACAGTCCCATCTTACCCGACAGATAATGGCCTAAAAAGGAATGAATCATCTTAACATAGTAAGATATGCAATACTTGATTACAACATCATCCACCCATAATGTATTTATGAACTAATAAAATCTAGATTCTTCAATCAATCAACACACCACAACAAACCTGCTTGAGGGCAAATTCTGTAATAGGCTTGACATCCTTAGCACCCTGATAATCTACAGGAGGCTTTCCAGGGGAAAACACCTTTATTGTAGGAAATCCTTTAATACCGTATTCCTGTGTAGCAATCAGAAGAAAGTTTCTAAAAGCACATAAATTAGAAGTGAACAAAAGAATTTCCAGTCAGATGCAAGATAAAATGCGTAAATG
This sequence comes from Hibiscus mutabilis, assembly GCA_019671005.1. Taxonomy (NCBI): domain Eukaryota; kingdom Viridiplantae; phylum Streptophyta; class Magnoliopsida; order Malvales; family Malvaceae; genus Hibiscus; species Hibiscus mutabilis. The sequence continues at coordinate 20,263,819 of CM033717.1, read as the reverse complement.
ACAATCCCATCTAAAATGTAGTAAAGCCTAGAAGTTTAAACAGCGGAAGGAAATGCACACAAGCTATTATTGCTTGTTGAAGAATAAACAGCACACCAACAATATAGAACCTAGATTACATCTCAGATTTAAGGAAAAGGTGTGCTTGATAGATTTGAACTTCCCAAACCTGAGCAAGGGACTGGTGAGCGTCAGCATCAAGGGCTGCCACAGTAGCAACACCTTTCAAGACATTGGCTGCTTTCTCCCATGTAGGTGTTAAAGCTTGGCAATGACCACACCAAGGTGCGAAGAACTCGACCAGAACAACTCCGTTTGAATTTAAAACCTGTCACAATTCAAAACACACACTGAATAACCTATCCCCCTTGAAAAGCTTCGACTCTTTCCCTTCAATAAATAAGCAAAAGTCAGACTCAAGGAAAAGGTGTTTCATAATGCATTGAAAAAAACCATGCTACATTTGTGTCCCACTATGGAATTTAATCACACAGTATTGAATAACGTAAATAGAAACCATTGATTAAACCCAATCAAAATGGTAAGAAACAGAAAACTTAAATGTTCAATGTAATTAAAACTCTTTAAATCATTCATTTAAGCTAGAGAAATTACCTAATTCATAATTTAATTATTAGAATTAATACTTCAAAAATCAAAACAAAAGGCCTTTTATAATAAAGTACAATTTTTCTTTAAGGTAAATATAATGAAATATAGTCAAGTAAAAAAATCCTAAAGAACTAACTCATTTCCGATCGCATTTAATTTCTTCAATCGCGATCCAACAAAACGATGCATTTCATTCAACTTAAAAGAAATTTATATCCTCCTCGTTCTTTTCAATTCTTTTCTTCGACATTTTATTTTCCTAATCAACGGCGCAGGATGAAAGGTTTACCTTGGACTTGAAATTAGAAGGACTGAGCTGAACCACTGGCGACGACGGTCCGTAAAGAGCTTTAGAGATGGTGAATAATGAGAAGATCAATGATAAAGCTATTAGCAACGGAGATCGTGATCGACGCATTTTTCTTTTATTTATTTTCCGTCACTTTCTCGGGAATTCGTGATTTTCCTCTATCGCCCAGATTGAATCTCTCTGTCGGAGAAGAAACCTCTGGATAGACAGTGTAAAGTAGAAAGACCCTTCGTCTTCAGAATAAGCTACGTGTGATAGCCAATGAGATTTCACCACGTCAGCTCGCCACGTTGTAAATAATCAGAAGAAAATTCTTATCTGTTGGACTAGGTCACGAGGATGTAGAACATAAAAAGGGTCAACTACAGCTGGTGGCCACTACATTTTAATTTTGTTTAATTTTGAACACTAAATTTCGAAAAATTATATTTTAATCATTTACTTTATTAATCTATTACAATTTGGTCACTAAGTTATTAAGTGTCATTACTTGATGACATGACACTTAAAAATGATTAATTCTAAGTTGACCCCTAAATTTTAGATAAATTATCATCGTAACACTTTTATTTGTTTTTATTCCATTTTCATTTTTCTCTTTATAAAAAGGACCTAGTATTGGGTCACGTCAATACATCCTATAGAGTAGCAGAAAAAATTATTCGACGATCACCTCCAAAGATCTATGTACGAAGAACAAATTGGGTTGCAAAATGGTAAAGAATTACCTATTTAAAATATGGAATTCTAGAATTGGAGAAGCAAAGATCCAATTACGATTTCACGATGTTGATTCCTAAGCCGCAATGATAATGCTTCGACCTCTAGTCAGTTCACCCAATTGAAACGAACAAATAAAACTCTCTGAATTTTTTAGAGGGTTTGTAAAAAGGCATTAATGATGGTTAGACCTCTCATGCCTTTACATAGCCTTTGTAATCCTAATTTGACTCATATTAAGATAACATTACATATATATATATATATATTAACTTTTTGTAATCTCAATTCACTCATATCATGATTACAATATATATCTATATATTAATTTATGTAATACTAATTCAACTCATATTAGGATTTCAATATATACATTAAAAGAGTTATAATTGCAATAATGATTTCAATATATACTCATTCTAATATATATATGTGTGTGTGTGTATAATTTAACTATACTCATGTTGTACAACAAATTTTACACTTATAATTCATTTAATATATGCTTGTTTCAACCGTATGTGTGACCTATAGGTTTTTTGTAATGTTAGTAGTAGATATTAGAATAATCCTAATATTACAAAACAATGATTAACATCTAGGAATGTATCATTGTCACCTAAATTACAAGAAGTTATGATTCGACATAACCTTTTTCGTGATTAACATTTTCATGTATTTCATCATTTTGTCCTCTATATCTAGATTGGACACAAGTCATGGAACAGTTACACTTATATAGTCTATCTAATACTTCTTGATAGCTTGAGTAGAGTATAGTAAACGAATAATTTATGATATCTCATATCAACTTATTCAAGCATGATCATACGTTTCTAGTCTCACTCAATCAAGTGGATTTATATATTTCTCCTATTATGTAGGAAGGACAAATCATATGTGGATCAACCATATCTTACTACATAGATTGTTGCATGTCCAATATCAGACATTATAATGTAATTAGTTACAATACACATTTAACTGTATCAAAATATGTAACTCATGACGTTGAGATAATAATGATCTTAAATTTGAGGATCGTACACGTAATTTTCACTATGAGCAATGTTGTGATTGTCACATAATTGTTGGGTTTCATAGGAAATAAATTGATCTAATCATGCAAATCAACGCAGCGGAAAATTATCCTACAAAGATTTCCAAGATCTCATGCAATCATATTAACGAATGACAGAGATAGTTATAAGATTACCTCGAAGTAAGATTATGTAATCCTATTGTGCTGAAGCGCTGCCTTTCTGAAAGACGATCGCCCTCTACAAGTATCCACACGCGAACGGACGTCGAATGGATATCGGAATGCTAGTTCCTCTTATATTTCAAAAACATAAATTTTTGTGGTTTTTGGTGGCTAGTCGAAAAAAATTCAAGTGTACTAAAACTCTTGGCATACATACATATATACATGACTTGATTAGGGTTAGGTTGAGTTCACAATTATAATTTAATTAGAACTCTTTTAAATAAATTATAATTTAAAATAAATTCTTTTATCTGATAAAAAATTCAAATCTAACCAAATCTAGATAATGTGATTTATTTAATAATATTGTTTATTTATATTATTTTTCAAAAAATAATAAAACAAATAAAATATTCTATCACAAGAATACGAATTTAACTTCTTTAAATTTGAATAAATAATCTCTAACAATATAATTTAAAATAATCTTATTATATTAAATTTATTATTGAGAGTAATAACGACAATCATTCTTATTTTCTTAGTGTACGACCCTATAGGTTCAATTAACGTTGGTAGTAGATAAAATCACATTTTATCCTACAAGTCATAAGTGGCCTCTAGCAAAATATTATGACTACCCAAGTTAAATAAAAAGCTCATGATCCAAGGCAAACTTAATTCAGTTTATGTCATAATCCTCTTATCTCACGATATCTTGATAGAATATAAGGCATGGAAAATGTTAACCTTATATTGTTCTATCACTACACCAGACTTGGTTTTTAGCGGCGTTTTTTAGCCTTATAGTGGCATTTTTAGCGCCGCTAAAAACTATCCCAGTGCTAAAGAAAGCGTCGCAAAAAGTGCCGCTGGAAGTAGTGCTGTAATAGTTAGTGGCGTTTGTCCACAAAAAACGCCGCTAAAGTCCATACTCTATAGCGGCGTTTGATATTTCAAACGCCGGTAATACCTTTTATTTAACGGTGTTTTCTATACAAACGCTGCAAAAGATTCGTGCACTATAGCGGCATTTATTTTGCAAACGCCGCAATTTAATTACTCTGTAGCGACGGTTTGATCCAAACGCCGCAATAAGTTTTATGTGATTTTGGTGGCGTTTTCTCCCTAAAACGACGCTAACCTTACTGCCTTTTACCACTCTTAATTATTATTTATTTATTACCCAAATTTAACCTGTAACATATCCAATAAGAATATAATTGAAAAATAACTACATAAATTAAGTCTAGAACATATCCAACAAATTCAAGTCTAAAACATTAACGTGAAATGTAATTAAACATATTGTAGTTCAACGTTAAAGTGAAATGTAGTTCAACATTGTTCAGTAGAATAAACGAAACATGAACGAACCTAATAAATCAACTAAGATAGGGGATTCTATGGTTGATTCTGCTTGAATATTGCCATCATTTCTTGAAATTTATTTTCAAGATTCTTATATGCTGCTTTTCTCTTCGCTTCTCTCGCTTTTCTCTCCACTTCTCTAGCTTCTCTCTCCGCTTCCCTTGCGGCAACTTCGGCTTTAAATTGAGTTAATTGTTGTTGTAAACGATTAACTTCTGCTTGGGAAGACTGGCTCTATGATGGGATGTATTGAGACGAGTTAGCACTAAAATATCTTGTTGGGGTAACGAATGATCCTAGGCATCGAACCCGACCATATTGCTCAGGACCCAACACTTTTAACTTGATTGTCGACCTCATCCACATTAGCAGAACCATTAGTTGAAGCTGTGGCTTCATACTCCATCTTTTTATCCTTCAATTTTGCCTGATAATCAATTAAGAAAACGAATTCAAACATTATTTAATATAAACATGTTATACTATTAATATAAATATAACATAATTCAGATTGTGTCCAATAAATATACCATAATTTCTATAGCTTCAGGAGTCATAGAAGAGCCATCTTTTTTGTGTGTGTAATGTCGAAAAGCTTTACTTGTCCAACACTACTGCCAGTCGAAACTTGCTACAGTATATAATAAAAATTAATACTTACGAAAAATAGTAGATTAAAAAATAATCAATAAATAAAAAAAAACAACACCTCGTCATTAGCTATACGAGCAAAGCTCTTCGACCCAGCTGTGTGAGTAAACTTTTGTTGCTGTCTGCTAGCAACTCCAACGCGCTCTTGATCCTAAATTTAAAAGTTGCATTACATATAAAGCCATTACTATCATTAGAGTATTATTATTCTAAGTACATCGATCATACCTCTCCTTTTGTTGAACTTCAAAACCTAATTGCATCTTCCTATTGATATCGGAGCATTCCAGGTGGGACATTTTGCATCTTCTCTTGCAGGCTGAGATCATTCTTGAAATATTTCTTCTTCAAAAAACTCTTATGGTCTCTCCATTTCTTTCCTAATGCATGCCTCTAAAGAAAATTTTTCCTACACATTACAAAATCAAAATAAATATAAATTAGTATCGAGCTGTAATGGATTATCTATTACAATTATATTATTACCTTAACATGATCGACAACCTGATTTTTGTTACTATTCGGCATCTTACGCCATGATTCATAATTGATCGGTAAAAGTGATGCATTACGTGCAGTCATGCCTATGAAATTGGCCAGAACACCTGCTTATGCCCCAATAGGTTGGCTAACATCGTTTCTTGAAACTTTCACGCATTCCTCGGGAGAAAGATTGTATAACTCTTTCAACGTCGTGCACCCTCTACTCTTACGCCTTCGACCATTTTCCGCTATATAAGAAATAATTCAGGAAAATTTATAAAATAAAGTCAAAAAAAGAATCTACTATTTAAATAAAGTGTTGAACATTACCTTCAATTTCTACATTTTATTCAACTGTTTTCGGAACTTGTGAAGATCAAACACCAGACATTTCTTCATTATTTGTTACTTCCTCTGCTCGAGGAACTTGAACAATTCGCAGGTCACTCAATTTCCTCCTAGGCATAATATCTGCAATAAACAAACAACAATTAAAGTAACTAGTGACACAATTACGATTAATTTATGTATTCAACAACAATTTAGAGTTATAAAATCTTATTACATTGTTATGTCATCAGTTTTCATTAAAATCCACGTCCATGTCCTCCCAAACCCATTGGAAATGTGAACTAGAACTAGCGACTGTGCCATCTAAGTTTTGTGTTGCAAAAGGCAAAGTTTCTGATCTTGTTTCAATGTCATCTCTACTTCCATCCCCGATGTCTATCAAGTCTCTAGGGGTGTTACAGAGTACAACATACCAACCCTCATCCATTGGATTATGGCAGTAAAAAACTTGTTTCACTTGAGAAGAAAATACATATGGTTCATCCATCAATCGTTGACCCGTGTGAATTAATCGAGAGAAGTTCACCATTGTAAAACCAAATTGATCTCTTTTAATGCCTCAAGTAGTATTCACATCAGCCCAGTCACAGCGAAATAACATAACCTTTCGTTTGCCATAATAATCCAACTCAATAATATCTGTAAGAATTCCATAATATTCTACATCTCTCTCCAAGGATGATTGTCCCTAGCACTAGCATAACTTCTAGTTGAAGAAGTAACAACTACTCCATAATGTTGTATCCTCCTTAATCTTTCACGAGATTTCATATGGAACCTGAAGCCATTAATGAGGAAGGCATTATATCTTTTAACAATTCTATTCGGACCTTGAGAAATCCATTTAACCTCTTCACTAACTTCTCTCCCATTCTAAACCTATTACACGTAAAAGAACTTCTTAGTTAGCATTTATATTGATATATTAAAACAAGAAAAATTTTATAAGGATCTAGTTGCTTACCGTCTGCTGTAACCATTCATGGAAAGATTCCGTGAACAACTTATGAATATCTCGTTGATGTAATCTTCGAGAGCGTACACGAGATTGCAACTCTTGTTTATACTCACTATAAAGTAGGTTACATGGTTAAAGAATGAGAAATATTAAAGATGAAGTGAATACATTATGATTTATATTGTAAAACTTACGTTTGTAAAGGATCTATTGAATCATGATGGAAAAGAACATGTCGATGTGCTTGTACCCACGATTTATCATCTAACTGTGCAATTTCAATTTTGCCGAGTGGTTCACCATAACTTCCAAACAAATAAGTCTCACCTAAGTTATTAATATTGCACACTTCATTTCTATTAGGTCTATTAAATCTCGTTTCAATATCTTCCAAATATCTAGAGCAAAAAGTCAGACACTCTTCTGCTACATATCCTTCAACAATTGATCCTTCTGGATAACGCTTATTACGAAAGTAAGACTTCAACTTGCATAAGAACCTGGACACGAAATAAGCACAACATTATCGTATAAAGTTATAATTAAAAAATCAATTCTAATTGAACATATATTAAACAATTCACACCTTTCTATAGGATACATCCACCAATAAAAAAATTGGTCCACCAACTTTAGCTTCATGAGGGAGATGAACCAACAAGTGCACCATAATTGTGAAGAATGAAGGTGGAAATATCTTCTCCAAGTTGCATAAAGTCAAGGTGACACGATCTTGCAGTTTCTTAAGTTCTTCGACGATCATAACTTTCACACAAATAGCTTTCATTATATTGGAAAGTTCAATAATTCAAGATGTCACCTCATTTGACATACAACCGCGTAATTCAACTGGCATTAAATCTTGCATCAATATGTGATAATCATGTGACTTTAGAGAATAAAGTCTTCGATCTTTAACATTAACACATCGGGATATATTTGATACATACCCATCTGGGACCTTTATATCCTTCAACACCATGCAAAACACTTCTTTTTCTTTCATTGACAATGAAAAAATAGAAGATGGTATCAAAGTTTTTCCATTAGGAAGTTTCTGAGGATGAAGATCATGTCGAATTCCCATGTCAAGTAAGTCAAGTCGACTCTTTATACTGTCTTTAGATTTTCTATCGACATTGAGAATGGTCCCGATAATATTCTCACAAACATTCTTCTCAATGTGCATGACATCAAGATTATGTCTCAAATGTTATGCTTCCAATAAGGCAACTCGAAGAAAATACTTCTCTTTTTCCACAACTCTGTCTCATATGGATCATCTTCTTTATTAGAATCATCATCACTCAGCTGGCCAACATCATGGTTATACACTTCCTTTGTCTTTTTCTTTGATCGCGGGTTCAGTGGTTGATTTGTCTTTCCATAAGTACTGCATATGTTTCAACACCGACAAGATATCAGACCTGGTTGTTTGCTCAAGAGCTTTTTCGTGCTCTTCAGTACCATCAAATATATTCTTCTAATATCTAAATCTATGATTTCCATCTAACCACCGACGATGTCCCATATAAGAGAACTTCTTTTCATTATACAACCACTTCGAACATGTCTGTGCAGCACAACAAGGACAAGCATAATGACCTTTGGTACTCCAACCAGATAAATTTGCATAAGCAGGGAAATCATTTATAGTCCACAATAAAGCTGCACGCAAATTAAATTTCTCCTTCTTCAACACATCATATGTTTCGACGCCCACCCATAATTGTTTCAACTCTTCAATAAGAGGTTGTATATAGATGTCAATATCATTCATGGGACCTTTTTCACTAGGGATTATCATGGATAAGATAAATGATGACTGTTCCATGCAAATCCACATGGGCAAATTGTAGGGAACATGCAGAACATGCCAAGTACTGCACGAAGTATTCATGATTTTAAAAGGATTAAACCCATCAGATGCAAGACCGAGCCTGACATTTTGAGGATCTTCTGCAAAACTTGGAAAATTTTGGTCAAAAGACTTCCAAGCTAAACTATCCGCAAGATGCCTTAATAATCCATCATCGATTCGCCCATTATGATACCACCTCATAGACTCAGCAATCTTTGAAGACACAAAAAGTCTTTGAAGCCTAGGTATAAGAGGAAAATATCGCATAATCTTTACCGGCTTCTTTCTTGATGGTGCTTCATCTTCGTCCTCACTCACATTTTCTACATCCCTATTCATCCATCGAGATTTACCGCATATATGCAGGACTCCTGGTTTTTTCGATCACCCTAATACAACATGCAATCATTCGGACAACTATGGATTTTCTCAAAACCAAGGCCCAAATCCTTTATCATTTTCTTCATATCATTACTGGATTGAGGAATCTTTGCAAAAGGAAACATTTCTCCCAAAAACTCTAATAACTATGTAAAAAAGTTACCGGTCCACCATTCCAATCATTTTATAAGTGGAAAAGATGAATACAAAAAGAGAGTTTTGAATATTTCGATCCCTCATAAAGTTGTTCATTCATTTCATTAAGCAAATTATAAAACTTTGCCACTTCTCCATTTGGCTCTTCATCACATCCACTTCTTCCCATCTCGGTAAAATCATTAACACCAATATCATGATCATTTCCTCTAACAAATTGATGATAATCATGCATATTAAATGCATCTCGCAACATTCCCCCATGTCATCTTCTCTAACAGGTCGACGATGAAAATTGGGAGGATAAGTCAGATTACTCGTGGAAGAAGCTCTACGAGGTGTAATCTCTCAATGGAATATCCATTTTCTATAGCCCGGGACAAAGCCACAAACAATTAGATGTTTGTGTACAAGTTCACGAACATGCCAATTAATCTTAACACAATTCTTACAAAGACAAAAAATCATATTCTCTTGGCTTGCATTCGCAAAAGAAAAATTTAGAAAAATTTCTACTCCATTTCGATAGCCGGCACTTACCCTTGGCAGATTCATCCAACTCTTATCCATTTTGTATTTCTGTAATATTCATTTCCAATGTTAATTGCTAATACTATAGATTCACACTTTTAAATTGATAATTGTAGATAAAAAAATTAAAAGTCTGCAAAGTTGAACCTAACATGGTGCATACCTAGATATTATTCAACTTTGAATGTTAAAGAGAAGATCTCAAACATAAAAAAGCATGGTCAACTAATGCAGAGTAATATATTCATCAGTTTCAACTCTAGATTATCACCAAATAAAGCTTTCTAATATTAATTATAAATTTGAGGGAAATCGAAAAGAAATAACAAAGTTCAGTTAATTTTACCTTTGTAATGACCCAACCGATGACCAACGAGGTAACAAGAACGTGGGTTCGAATCTGCAAATCGCGATCATCATTTTAACTTTAACTAAAAATTAACATAGAAATAGAAAGAAAAAACATAAGACAATAAATTTATTTTTTTTCCTTTTGTTACCTCAGGAAAACTTAACAAAAATTGATCCTATCTGTGGCAAAGTAGATGACACAGGTGATCTAACCAGACCTGCAAAAACTCGGAAGTGTCACAAATCGCAATAAATTACAACTTAATTCTTCTGATCATGATAGACGATAAATGAATAATTTCTATTAATCGGAAGTGTCACAAATCGCTTTCCTTTCCTACCGTAACAACGTATTTATCACATGTTTGATGTTCCTATATTAAGCTTAATCAAACTAATTTAGCTAATAAAATCGAATAAATCTATAAAATTTGTATCGACTGTTGACTAACAAATGAAACTAATTAAACAACATTAGTCTAAAGAAAATTGAACAAATCACAATGAAGCCAGTAATATAAATAAACCAAGCAATAATACAAATCCCAATAGTTTGAGCTCGACGAGCCTCAAACTCGAGCCAAACCCAATAACATTGTTTACGAGCTGAGCCAATCCAAGCCTGGCCAGGGCTCGGCTCGTTATCACCCCTAAGTCTTACTATCAAACCATGTTGCACATAATGTGAACAATCTAGGAATCGATCTATTCAAGTATGGATAGGAGTGGGGTCGACAGTGCCCTCCTTTCTGCAACAGGGTTGTGATTCTTTTTATTATATTATATTATATTGTATTATATAATTTATTTTCCCTCTCCTTCCCTTCTTTTCAGCCACCAAAGCTTTTCATTACCTCCCTTTACGGTCGTAAATGAACAAATCATAATGAAGCCAATAATATAAATAAACCAAGCAATAATATGACTTATTTAAAAGGAAAATTAACTAAAAATGTAATCCCAATATAAGAAAATAACCTATATGTAAGTAAATTCATGCATTCTAGCTCTATCATCAAAAAGTATTGTTTAATTTGTATGAAGTCCAAGCAATTTCCTTTGTTTTACAATTACTATAAGAAAGTCAAATAAAATTCTGAATGATTTAATCTCAATCCCAATTTTATATTATAGAAAACATATATATTGATTATTTTCATGTATATATCTCATTTTCTTAAATTAATATTTTGTTTTTAAAGCTTTATAATAATAGCCAAAAAGTTCTTCTATTTCATCACCATCCTACAACACTAGAGCATGGTTTTTCTAACTAAATTATTAACTTTACCATCATTCGAATCCCTTCTTCAAATTAATCAGATTCTGAATCAGACATTCTACCGAGAGCAAACACACACACACACATATCTAACTCTCTATGTGTGATACATGACACAGAAAGCTCTTACAACGATCATAAATATTAGTAAATACCTCATTGCCTTCTTGCAATTATTACCAAAAAGGTACCATTTATTTGTCTAAATATGAACAAAACTAAAATAAGGAAAAAAATCTTCAATATAGAAGCAAATTACACAAACAAATTTGATACAAGACCACCAAATCATAAGATTAAGGAATACTTTTTTAGATAGATTCAAAAAATTGCTAGAGATTTGGCTTGTTTGTATCTAAACTTTATACTTGTGCGAGATTTTCACTTTATACTCCTGAAATTCGGGCTTGTCTCGTGCTCAATTATTGGGGGTAGCTTTAGATGTTCGAAACTTACAATTTAAAAATCATGTGATAGGCAACAATGTTCTTCCCTGATTAAGCAATGGACTAAATATTAACACTAGAATGATGGTTTTAGCAATGAACCAACAAGTTAGTCAAATTACAACAGTTGATGAATGATAGTATATACATTCATTTTTCCATCTATGGCAGCAGTAATGTGTATTTTATGTAAAATTTCAACAATGACTTCTTATGAAAGGATTTTTAACAAACTATTCCGTTCTTTTATCAATTATGCATAATATCAAACACAAACCAAGCATTTCAATACCGTATCATTAACAACAATGAAAAACAAGCAGAAAACACCAAAAATGAGGAAAAATTAACCGAAAAAAACTGGAAAATTGAGATAATTTGAAGTACCTGGTATTTAAGCTTTTTTGTTTTCAGCTTTCCCTCGTCGGATGGTATGTCGATGCTTGCTTGCTGGTACGCCGGCCAGGCGAACAATGATGATTGCTGGTGTGACGGTGAGGCGAACGCCCAAGATTGACGGTGATGAGCAGAACATCGAGGAGGGAGCAGGCCAGAAGTTAGGGATTTTTACGATAGATTTGGGGGAAATGTTTGAGATTAAGAGAGCAACAAAGGGGTTTTTCATATCAGGCCAAAATGCCGAGTTTCAATTTTTCCCTATTGCGGCGTTTGGTTTAAAAAATGTCACAAAAAGGGATTTCTTGCGGCGTTTTTAGAAAAAACACCACTAACATATAACCAATTACGACGTTTATTAAATAAAACGCCACTAAAACAATACCTATTGCGGCTTTTTGTAAAACGCCACCAACACTATAACTATTGCGCGTTTGTAATAAAAAACGCCACTACTAACAGAGTAATTGCGGTGTTTCCCACAACAAACGCCATTAATTTTTTTACTATAGCGGTATTTTTCTCCAAAACACCGCAAAATGTTCCATCTTGTGGCGATTGTCTTTTAAACGCCGGAATACGTAAGATATTAGCAGCGTTTGTTATGAAAATGCCACGAAAAACACCGCTATATAACAAGTCTGATGTAGTGTATCTTTAGTTTCTCGATGCTCAATTGAACTGACTAAAGAAATGATATTGATCTCTATCAACTCATTTGAGAACGGCCATGCATTTCTCATTCTCAATCATCGAGGGACCCAAAGATATCTCTCTTATGTCAAGAGGGATAAATTTCATCTTAATCATTCACATCTCACTACATGATTCCTAATTATGTTCAAGCATAACCTTTATAATCGTCTGATTAAAGATGATGTTTGACTCTGTCAAAACATAATAATCATCATGTTAAGAACCGTAGCAATTTCATGTCTAAAGATTTAATGTCACAATTGTTGAAGATTAATATATAACTTTAATCCATATATTAATCTCAAGACGAGTCGATCCTAATATTTGTTCTCAACAAATACATATATGAATTTGATTTGAATCTCATTCACATATCCATCTTATGGATATCTATCAAACTTCATACCAATCTTATCTTATTATTGTTCCCACAATAATAACTGATTAGGGATATTTAGAATAATTAATAATATTTAAGTTCAATAATAAAAATATCATGTCCATACAATAAGCCCTAGGGCACTATGGTTAACAGTAATAATCTAAAAAACATCCTTATAGCGGGTCGATCCAGAATGTCATTCTCTAACACATACTTATGTATTGACTTTGGCATCTACATGCCAATGACAACACTTTGTCATCAATCAAATACATATTAGTCTCATTGCATATTATTAAGACTCTTTAAGAATTAACATATTTATTCTTATGACTTTATTATAAAACAATTTTTTATTACATAGTAAATTAACTCAAATAATAATGGAACATCTTATATTAATAAACGAGGTAAATTGAGTATGTCATCTATCAACTACATATTAGTCTCAATGCATATTCTTAGGACTCTTTAAGAATAAACATAGTTATTCTTATGACTTTAGTATTGTTAAACCAATATTTTGATTTTGATATAACATGGATTAATTTGCAAATAAATAAAATTTTAAGGGTATTTAAAATTACCCACAATTGACAAACATTCGAATTAAATTGTGTTTCTTTAAAGATAAAATTCTTTCAAGTCAATCCTTTCAAACACAAACATTTTTCTAAGTGTTTTGGTACTCAAATAAACCAAATTGGTTAGTGAGTATCGATACAGCCCTATGTTTACTGGTACGACTTTTCGACACTAGAATTCAATTTGGTAACTGAGTACCGGTAAGGCTCTTAGCGTACTAGTACGAGCTTTGAAAATATATGCTTGTTAGTTCTAGTACGGATATCCTTGTACCGATACAAAAATGGAGCGAAAAGTTTTTGAATTTAACTGCATATCGATACTACCATGAGTGTACCGATACTCAAGCTCCTTAAATTTTCCACTGAGTAAATTCAATATCGGTACGACCTTTAGCGTATCGGTACCCCTGACTCCATAACAATACACAAGCCCGCATGCATGTACCCTTTACTTGTATCGACTATTTCCTCTTTGAGTAGGTACCAACACGAAAGTGTCGTTGCCATTTCAGTTCGACATAAAAAAATAACGGAGTTGCCACCAATCTTTTTTGAGGTGTGATTGGATCACCTAAAACAAATTATTTTAATAAAAATATTTTATTTTATTAAAACAACAATGTCGGTATGCAAAAACACAAAAAATGAGTTCATGAGTCGATTACGCGTGAGAAAGAGTGAGTGCCCCCACAACACCCAAAAATTGGTACCTAGCCAATTACAAGTTGTCTTAATGTTAAAATTTGCAAGTTCGTGTGAAATTTAAATTATTATCCATTTATGAATGTGAATTCATTTTAACGACCATACCATTCGAAAAGTAAACAAATAATCACCGACAATACTTCTGGCGCTAACCTAGTTTACCCCGTTTAGTGGGACACTGAAGTACAATTTATATGTCTGAGATGCATAACGAACAAGATAAATGATAAGGCATACATAAAATTACACACATATTTTAAAAAAAAAACTATACATATTAATAGATATCTATTACCAAACATAAATACTACAAACACACACATATATATATATATATATAATATTGCATAAAAGCACGCGTTAATACATATTTATGGGAAAAAATTAACTAAGAATATAATTTGTTTATTTGCTAAAATGTTTATATAATAGTAAAATTCAATATATGAAAAGAATATGTAATAAAGTATAAAGAAAATCTTATATATCAGGTGAAATAAATCATTTTACATATGTATTTATATTAAAAAAGTAATAAAAATATATATATACTAAAATATTATAAAATAAATTATACGTATTAAAGGAAACAAAATCAATTTATATATACAAGCACATTAAAAGAGATGCAAAGAACATTGTTATGGTAAAAAAGGATACAAACAAATATGTAAACAAAGAATTAAATCTAATTAGTCAACTACCATAATTAATAAAAACACATACCATAAGGAATTAAAATATGTACATATATAAAACACTAACTATATATAAACTGTCTCGACCATTTTTTTTTACCTCGGTGTGAAAATAGATCGACGATCAATTTGAGAACTAGGGGTTTTACCTTTGTAATTCATTTAATCTTGAAAAATTAGGTTGTTCTTGTTATTTAATCTTGAAAACATTTTGGAGTCGCCATCGATTACTTTGGTAGATCGGACACCATAAAAACAACCAGAGATTCTTTTTCTTAAAATTTGGGTTCGAGAGTCGGTTATGTGTGGGGAAGGATTAACACCCTCACAAACGCCCATTACCTTTTAATTTTACGTGGCATTTTGACATTTTGAATAACAATTTGAATTTAATTTAACTATTAATTATTAACTGGATTTAAATTCCAAATAAAGATATCCTTTTATAAGGAAATATATTTTCAAGTTCTAGCATATAAAGGCTACAATCAATTTAACTATTTAAGATCGTGAATATTATTAAATTTAAAGGCTCCCATGAGACAACACCCAATAGTTGAGCATCATCTATATTAAAACTCCTAAATTAAATAATATTCGCCAAACAACTTGTTACTCTAATCATTTAAAATGATAGTCTTAATTAAGGCTCTAATTAACTAGCTAAATTATTTATCCAATTATAATGTTGTAATGAATATTAAGTGTTCTACTTAAAAGTCATGTTGGAATAACACCCCATTGCGATGAGACACTACCCAAATTTAAACTTCTTAGTTTTCCATTTAACATTCACTAATTTGCTATAATTATCTCACTTAATTAATTATTAAATCCTAATTAAAGAACCTAAAGTCCAAAGCTCTAGCAATTAATTAGAACTAAGGTATTGATTGTCTAACAATTATACTACATGAATCAATTTAAAACATGCCTCATTCAAACATAAATTAATTGCATTTAATTAAATTAAACAATTAAGTAAAGGGTTAAATTGAAAAGAAATTAAATTAGTAATTATGATTTTATTAACCATAGGGAAAAAATTGAAAAGATTACAAACTTTTGGGTACAAAATTGATAGGGTCCGAATTAAAGGGGCGTGTATCCTTTATCCGGCCCATTTCCATCTCGCAGGTCAAAGTGACCCGGCACCAAAACGGTGTCATTTAGCTTAGGCCATAAAGCCCCCTTTTTAGCCCAAAAATTCTCTCTCCTCTCATTTTTCAAATAGCGCTCTTTCTTTCTCTGCCCACGAACACAACCCAGACCCAAAATTTTTTGGGAATGGATCAAAGCTAGGGGTTTTGGGATAAAGTTCATCCATGTTCATTGAAAACATGATGAACTTCAAAGATCCTGACCAAGCTCCACCCTTGGCACCGCCCTTCAATCATCCTCCTCCATTCACTAGTAACCTCCAAACGTTCGTCGGCCGATATGAGTCGACTCTCGACCGCTATGACGATTTTTGGAAACCGTACAGGCCACCATGCTCTGTCATCGTTCGAACCGAAATACCCAAAAATCTGATTTTTAACCTCCTAAATCCTAGATCTAATCCCAGTCCATCAGGACCATCATTCTTCCCTTCCTTAAGCCGACCCCTCTTCAAATCCGAACATGCCTAAAGATGAGTACTTCGGCCATCTTCTTCCTCTTTTTGATTTACACTTATATTTCGCCTTGTTTATTTTGCATGCAAAGTATTCTTTACTTTTTGTAGGAAATCAAAGGCGGAGAAGGAATTATACCTCTGTTGCGACAGTTATGGTGATTCTAGAGTATTTACCAGCTTTCGATCACCTTCTTCAATGTGCTTCGGCATCCATTTGGCTCTACAGTGATGGTTGGCTTCCCAGGCGATGGTTCATATCCCAAGGTAACTCTCTATCTCTCCTTATTATATGATATTATTATTATTATTAGTTTTTAATGATAGCTAATTAATTTTGACACACACACTCTCTCTCTTGTAGGTATTTATAGTAAGTGGGATTTGACATTAGCAATGATATCACAATGCTGACGTCAGCGGAGAAGAAAACCAAGATTCGCGTAAAGCTTGTTTGGGCCAACCAGGGACTGCCATGTGGCACAAATTGGGCAGGAAAGTTAGGATTTCTGATATTTTGTGTTTCTTGAGCTGGTTTTATCCAATTTGGGAGGGAAATGAGCTGTTAACAGATTGTAGAAATCAGAAATTGTGCTTTTGGGATTTTTGTGATGTAAATGGGTTTTAGTATGTATATGGTCATTTGGATGGACTTTTGGATTTATTATTGGGTTTTATTTATTTGTTATATCAACTTTATTTATTTATTTATTTATTTTTGTTTATAAGAGAAATATATCTATATATATACCCATACCCGAATAAAATTCGGGTATTACAGCTGCCCCTCTTTGCTTATTACTGTGGAACAGGAATAGGGTAATGACTGAAAATACACAAATTTGGCCCAAAGCATCTGACCATTGCACTTTCACCCTTTTTTCCTCTCTAGAAAGCTTGAACAAGTTCTTCTCATTAGGAACCTCCCAATCTTTTTGTCAAGGGTAACCAAAAAGTCTGAACTAGTTTTTCTCATTAGGAACACATTCATTCTTCTTGGTCATTCTGATCTACCTCTGTGCAAAGGTATCGAACAAGCGAGCTCTTCCCATTAGGAACTCAACGTTCTTCATGAAAACATTGATTTGCCTCTTTGCAAAGGTGTTGAATAAGCAAGCTCTTCTCATTAGGAACTTTTCATTCTTCAAAAGGCGAACTCTTCTCATTATGAGTTCTTCATTCTTTTTGAAAATGTTAATTCACCTCTCTGTAAAGGTGTCGAACAAGCGAGATCTTCTCATTAGGAACTCCTCATCCACTGTTGGAAATGTTGGTCCCCTTTTCTCTGCAAAAAGTTAATCCTCATCCACTATTGGAAATGTTGATCCAGCTCTCTATAAAGGTGTTGATCAAGTGAGTTCTTCTCATTAGGAACTCTTCATTCTCTATCTTCTAGAAATCATCGATCCATCTCTATGCAAAGGTGTTGAACAAGCATGCTCTTCTCATTAGGAACTCTTCATTCTTTTTGAAAATGTTGATATGTTTCCATATGTGACCTGTAAAAGTTAGAACTATCATTAATCTTTCAGTATTAATCATAAAGAAAATATACGAATAAAACTTCAAATGCTCCTTCAACAAGCGATGTTGAAACTTTTGCCTCCTTAGAAATCTTGAACAAGTTCTTCTTATTATGAACTTCTCAATCTTTCTGCACAAGCTAATTGTTATAGTATGCCCAAAGACCAATCATGAGATGGTTGTAAAAGACATACTTATTTTTATCTTGTTTATTAATATAAAGCCATTATTATTATTTCAGTCTTATTCTGTGCATCTATAAATAAATTGAATTATAATAAAGTCCTTAGAATAATATAGTTATTCTTAAATGTCCTTAGTCGAGAATTATTGTGGGCATGGACAACAATAATGTATTTGTAGGAATATACGTGTAAGAAAATAGATTAAATTAAAGATTCTATGAATATCTCTTGTAGTTATAATCCCTTACTTTAAGGGATTATATCTTTCCCTAGAATTAGTCTTTTTCCTAAATTAGAGTTTTCTAAGATAGAGATATAGCTTGTATATAAACATGTAACAAATCATTTTGATTGAAATACAGAATTACAGAGAATTACTCTGATTTATTACATGGTATCAGAGCAGGTTTCCACCTCAACTTCTGCCACTATTGTTTCTAATTTCACCAAGGAACAAATTGTAGATCTTTAGAGGATGTTTAGTCAATTAGCTGGGTCTCGAGCAGGTAATCTATCCATGGCTGAACCAGAAGGTACTACAACCCTTCTTTCTCAACAGTTGACTCCCATTTGGGTCCTTGACTCTGGGGCTTCAGATCACATGATTGGCAACAGGACATTGTTTAAAACTTTTTCAGCTACACTTGGTAGGACTATTAAAACTACAGATGGTTCCCTTTTCCCAGATTCATGGACATGGTTCTATCTCTTTAAATAAAAATCTGCTTCTTGAAAATGTCCTCTTTGACCTGATCTTACTTGTAACCTCATATCTGTCAGTAAAATTTCGAAGGATTTAAATTGTGCTATCAATTTTAATGAATCTTGTTGTACTTTGCATGCACTGGACATGACGAAGATAATTGGCAATGCTAGCTTGTATAATGGCCTCTATATCCTAAATGGCACTCCATCAACTTTTGAACAGACACCTCCTACTTCTTTCACAACCTTAAATAAAATTGATATTGTTATGTTATGACATTTTAGGTTAGGGCATCCTAGTTTTCAATATCTTGCAAAGTTATATCCTTCTCTTTTTATTAATAAAAAACCACATTTGTTTAAATGTCATATTTGTTCTCTTGCTAAACATACCAAAGCATCATATTCGCCATCTAAATATAAGCCTTCATGCCCTTTTTCTTTGATCCATAGTGACATTTAGGGCTCTTCTAGAGTGAAGAATGCTAATGGTTGTAAGTGGTTCATTAGATTTATTGATGACCATAATAGGCTAACTTAGACTTATTTGATGAGATACAAATCTGAAACTTCTTTCATATTTGAGAGATTTTATACCATGGTTGACACCCAGTTTCATTCCAAAATTCAACTTTTTCATTCTGATAATGGCAGTGAATTCTTTGCTACATAATTGGGTGATTTTTTCAAAACAAAAGGAATAGTTCAAATCAGTCCTGTGTTGATACTCCACAACAAAATGTCATTGTCGAGAGAAAAAATAGACACCTTCTTGAAGTTACCCGTTCTCTTCTCTTCACCAACAACGTTCCAACCTACTTGTGGGGAGAGGCTGTTTTAACTGCCACTTATTTGATAAATCGTATACCTAGTAAGATTTTGAATTTCCATACTCCTCAATCCATTTTCTTGGAGAGTTACCCCCACTTCCAGCCTATCTCTTCTATTTTACCTCTTAAAGTTTTTGGCTGCACTATTTTTATCCATAATTCTGCTTCTAGTAGGTCCAAGTTCGATCCTAGATCCCTAAAATGCATTTTTGTTAGTTATTCTTCACTAAAGAAGGGTTATAAATGTTATCATCCACCTTCTAAGCAATTTTATGTCACTATGGATCTCATTATTTTTTAGCAAGAACCCTATTTTCCTAAAGCTGAATTTCAGGGAGAGACATGGAATGATTTTTAGCCTTATCATCAACATCAGGTAACCTCGCCTAATTTTTCAATACCTTCAGATTTTTCACCTTCAAATCTACCTTTGTTACCTATACCTACTACATTTCCTTATATACCTTCAGATTCTTCTACACCACTCCTAATAATCATCTTGATACTATCAAAACTACTCCTCCTAAACAACTTCTGGTTTACACAAGAAAAAAGAAAACTATACCTGAGGCTACTCTGCAATCTGATACTTGCCGATAGTTGGATTTAGGTCCAGTTGCCAATGTGGAAGAAGAAGGAACTAAGTACAGTAAGTCCACTTCACCTAATCTTGATGCTTTTCCTATTGCCATTAGAAATGGAGTAAGGCAATGCACTAAACACTATATTCAGAGATTTGTTGGTTACAACTCTTTATTGCCTTCTTTCCAAGCCTTTACAGCTAGCTTAAATGAAGAACAAATCCCCTCAAATATTGATGAAGCATTAAAGGATCCTAAATGGAGAAGGGTTGTTGAAGAGGAAATCAATGCACTCGAGAAGAATGCTACATGGACTATACCAGACCTTCAACAAGGTAAAAAACCTGTTGGCTGTAAATGGATCTTTGCAGTGAAATATAATTCTAATGGCAGTGTATAGAGATACAAAGCAAGACTAGTGGCTAAAGGATATACACAAACCTATGGTGTAGATTTTGTAAAATGACGTCGCTTTAAAAACCTCTTAAATACAAATTTTTACCCCAATATTTTGTTTCTCATCAAATGTTAAAAAAAAAGCTTAAAAGCTCTCAATTCTCAAGCCCCTTCTCAGAATTCGGCCGTCAAGCTCTGCCGTCAACCATCGCTTGCTGGTGACGGCGACCGCAGCCTACAGTGGCCGAAAGACATGCAAGGGCACTGGACTAATTAGGTAAGCCTCCTAAACTCGATTTTCATCTTAGTTTTCTCTAAAAAAAACTCTCGATTTCCCTAAATCTAGCAGAAACTGAAAGGTTTCTTTGAACTTTTCTCACTTTTTTTATTTGAATCTAAATAGCCCTTGTTTCCCCCTCCCGTTTTTAATCTCTGAATCTCTAAAAAATTTCCCCTGGTGTCGTTGCAGGCCGTTCGATTTAAAGGATGGGAGAGGGGCTCATAGTCGGCCACATAGAGAGTGATGAGGATGATTATGAGCGGTGGCCTCAAACGAGGGCGGTGGTGGCAGATTATTATTTGGGGTATTTGTTTAGGATTTGATTGGGAGTATTTGGGGTTTCGGTTAGTGTTTAGATTGGTTTCAGTTTAGAAAAAATGGCGACGAGGTTGTTGACGGCGGAGACGAACGACTTGGTGTCGAGCGGCGGCGGCGGTTGAAAGTGATGGAGGAGGCAGCGGTTGAAGGTAATGAAGGCGGTGGCGGCTTAGATAGGTATATTAGGGTTAGGGTTAGCTAGGGTTTAGTTTAGATTATCGGTCAGGTGAGTTTGGATATTGGGTTTGGGTTGTAGAGGGCATTGGATTATATTTGTAAATGGGTTTGATATGTAAATGGGTTTTTAAGAAATAATAATATTTTTTTTTGTTTTTTTGTTTAATTAATTTTAATTCTGGATTGGGTTTGAAATTTAAGCCCGGACAAAAATAGGTGTTTGAGTTTGATCACATTTTAACAACATTATAAAAAGTTGCTTCTAAATTGTTAAAAATATTACTCCTGCAAAACGAAATATTAGCATTGATTGGGAAATAAATCAATACAAATAAAATCAAGCTTAACTATGTTATAGTTTTAAACCACTGCTTTAGAAGTAAATTCGCCTCGATTGTTGTAATCGCTACAATAAACGACACGCCTTAGATTAACACAGTCTCTCAATAAAAGCATACACCTGAAATCAGGAACGGACAAAGGTGATACTGCTATTCACTAAGAACTCATAGCTCGGAAATAGCTTACGTAAAAGTAGAGATGAAGAAGTGTTTTGCAAATACTTTGTTTTTCTTGGATGATGTAAAATGAAGCACAAAACTCTATATTTATAGGTTGATACAAAGGGTAAAATCGTTCATTTAACAAAATGTATAATTAAAACATCTTTAATTCAATGTCTAAAACGGTTACACAAGGTTTAATTTTAACAAATAAAACCGTCCATTAAATCTACTATTTAGACTGAATTAATGTTGCAATTACGACTGTTGTTAGGGGTGAACAAAACTCGACTCGAAAAAATTGATATTTTTTCAATTTCGAGTTATTCGAGTCGAGTTGTTCGAGTAAACTCGATTAACTCGAAAAAATTTCGAGTTCGAATCGATTTAAAATTTGCCCAACTGAAAAAATTGAAAAATTGAATTTTACAGTTTTGCAATTAGTCCCTATTTCATTTTTCTTCAATTACTCCTTCATTTTAAGTCCATTTTGACCAAATTTGAACCACATATTCCTAAATCAACGTAGAATACTTATTTATCTTCAATTTGTATTTTTGAAAATAAATTTCATATTTTTTTCAATTCAGCCCCTTAACTTTGTATGATTTCCTCGTTTCTTCAATTCCTCTTTCGTTTTAAGTCAATTTTTAACCAAATTTAAATCACATGCTCCTGAACCACTGCAAAATACCTATTTAGCTTCAATTCATATTTTTAAAATTAAATTTCCTATTTTTTCAATTTAGCCCCTCAACTTTGAATGATTTCCTATTTCTTCAATTCCTCTTTCGTTTTAAGTCTATTTTTGACCAACATTAAACCACATGATTTACTAACACTATATAATATCTATATAACTTCAATTCATATTTTTAACAAATATATTATTTTTGCAATTTAGTCCTTTAACTTTACGTTTTATTCAATTTGATCATTCAACTGAATTTTTTTGTAGGTTTTTTCCTTCACATCAATTCATTGACTCATTTATACTCGCATCAATACTTTATCCCTAAAAGCTCCTTATTTAAAAAATAATATTATAAATAAATTTTAGAAGTTTAGATGATATTTTTTTATTAAATAACTAACAAATATTACTTATACACGTGAAAAATAATATGAAGAAATATATATACATATCTTATATGATTAGAGAAATTCGTTTAAATTAGAATTAAACCGTACTATAACATGATAAATAATTACAATTAAACTTGTATAAGAACTCGAAAACTCAACTCGACTCGAATCAAATTTCATAAACTCGAATCGAAAAAATAAGTTCAAATTGTAAAATATGACGCGTCAACTCGAATAACTCGAAATTTTTTGACTCGACTCGATCGAGTGCTTAGGCCGAAACAGTCCAAATCATTCCTAGGTTGCAAGAAAAGATAACAACAAACGCAAAATGTGTTAACTTAGACACAAACATTAAACTAAGTCGATCTAACTAAACAACAATGACAACATGCGTGTGAGGCCTTGTCATTCTACCATTCAACAAGGAGGAGAGAAAATACCATACTTAAATTCATTTCAAGTCACATTCCTACCCAATATGCTATACTTCCTTGACCATTACCAACAATAATCACTAAAATTCAAGGGCTTGTTTTCCTTTTCAAATTGAAGTAATAAGTAGGTTATGTTTATATATACCATTTAAAAGAAACAATTACCTCAATCCCATTATACAATTTAAAAAGATAAAACTAAAAGATGTGGTTTGAAATTCAAATTTCTAAGCTTTTTTGTCAAATTAAACCAACTGATCAAAAAATATAAATTTGTAATAATTTTATATATTTTATATTTTTTCATAATCTTTATGGTTTTTTGTAGTTTTTTTAATTTTTTTAATTTTAATATATTTTTACAACTTCATAAATAGTATATAAAACTTAAAATATTTTTTTACTTTTTAACATTAATTTTTTGAAAATAAAAATGACTGACTTAAAATTTTAAAATAGTTAACATTAACATGATTCTGTTTCTTTTTTCCCCAGTTAGTCCAACGTAACAAAAAAAAAAGAAGATTGAGGTTAAAAAATGAAAAAAAATGAAAGACTATAAAAAGTTTTAAGTAGAAAATGTCATTAGGCCTAAAAAATATAGGCTTAATTATAAAATAGGTGTCTAAACTATATCTCTTTTTTATAATATGTGCATAAAGTTTCATTCCGTTACTGTTTTAAGGTATTACCGTTAAAAAACTCATCACCCAATCAAAATTTGACACGTGTATTTTATTTTAATTAATTTATTTTTTAAAAAAATAAAAAGAAGAAAATAATTTTTAAAAAATCCAAAACTTCTCAAAATCTCTAAAAAGTCCCAAATCCCTGAAACCCAAAATTTCAAAATTAACATCGTTGTCACTGCTGTTAGCCTCGCCGAACCCCATCACCGCCGTCATCGGAGCCCCTGCCTATTTCCTCCAACTACCCTTCGTCGTTAACCGACGAGAAGCATGCCAATCGGACGTCCAACAGTTGAAACCTTTCGTGTTCATCGTTCGACGTCCGATTGACATGCCTCTCGCCGGTTATCGATGATGGGTGGTTGAGGGGAAAGGGGCGGAGCTCCAACGACGGCGGTGGTGGAGTCCGACGAGGCTATCGACGACGACAACAATGTCAATTTTGAAATTTAGGAATTTGGGACTGTTTTGTAAGTTCTAAAAATTTTGAGATATTTTTTAATTTATTTTCTTTTAATTTGTTTTTTGAAAATAAAAAAAATAAAAACCACATGTCAAACTATAATTGAGTGATCAATTTCTTTTAATAAATTAACTTTAAAACAGAGTAATATAAAATATTAGACATCTATTTTAATAAAAAAAAATTAGCACGTATGGCAAAAAAAGAGATAGGTTACCTGTTTTATAGTAAAGCTAAAAATATACTATCAAATAAATAAATCATGAAAATTGTTTTTTCGACATTAATGACCCATGAATAGAAGCGAGTATGTATGGCCTAAATAAGTCCATTTTAGCAGATGAACTTAAAGCCCAATCTTCAAAATCAAGCACCCCAGATATTCACGTGTATCGATCTGGTTCAACTCCGACAAACTTCTATCGCATCAAATTATTTCTCCTATACCTATAAACTTGGTAATCTGAGGCTTCTTTTGTTTAGTGCATGTTTTATTTTGGTCATTTAAATTAAAAAAAAAATATTTTTGTCACTTATATTTTTGACCGTTATCGTTTTGGTCACCCGAACGTTAATCGCCGTTAAATCTTGTTAATACGACAACGTGTCACGTTAATAAAAAATGTTAATTCAACGTGTCACGTTGAATTTAAGGCTATTTTTTAGTTATTTTAAACCCAAATTTTATTAGCTTGAAAATTAAAAAAAAATGGGATTCAAAAGCAACAATTACTTTCAGATTGGCTAAAAAGTTATCATTTTTTGCGAATCTGCATCAATCATAACATTTATGTGATTTTTCAAAGTAAAATAAGAGAAACAATAATTAAATAGTTTTATGTAAAATTGTAGCATCATCTTTGTTGTTATTTCTGGAAAATGTGTTGTTTTAATAGTTATACATTCATTAAATCTTTTTCGAATCATTTTAATAGGGAGAAAATTACCTTTTACAGATTGGTCCAGATCAGATAGAGACATTATATCAGTATGAAAAATTTCAGTTTGAATGTGGTAACTACTTAGGTGCTGCTAATTATCTGTATCAGTACGAGGCTTTATATACTAACAGCAAAAAGAGTTTGAGTGCATTGTGGGGAAGCTGACAACAGAGATTCTGATGCAAAACTGAAGTATTGCTCTTGAAGAGCTTAATCGTTTAAAAGAAATAATTGATTCCAAGGTTTTTGTTGTAATCCCGATTGATTATACAATTTTTGTTTTGAAAATTTGCTTTGCCTTGATTTATAACTGATGTTTTTTCAGCATTTTACTTATAGAGGGAGGGGTTAGAGTTAGGTTTAGAAAACAAAGGAGGTTTGTTTCAAAAATAGTGAAAAAAAAATTAAAATTTGGGGTTCAAATATAAAATTACCTTTTTTTTATTAACGTGTCATGTTATTATATTAATTAGATTTAACAAATGTTAATATTTGGATGACTAAAACGACAAGAGTCAAAAATATAAATAATTAAAATAATCTTTTATCAATTTAGACGACCAAAATAAAATAACACTAAACGAAAGCAAGTTCCGGTGAAGTTTACCCTATAAACTTCTATGTATAAACCCTTGCTCTTTCTAAAGAAACCCTAAAAAAGAGCAGCAGTTGCGGCGGCAGCGTTACTGAGGGCGTTAGCCAAACAAACTCCTATCACACAAAGATGAAGGTTTTTCCCCCTTCTTATTTTTTATAAGAAAAAAAGATAATTCAATCCTTTTTTATGTTATTTGTTTGATTTTTTTGTTTGTTTCTTTGTTTCAGTTCAACATTGCTAATACGACCACTGGCTGCCAAGCTGGAAATCGACGATGACCAGAAACTGTATTTTTCTTTTTCTCTATGGATTTTAATCTTTTGCTTTCAGATTGAATAATAATGTTGAATCTCATGCTTGTAGTTTCACCAATGAGAAGCTAAATGAAAAAAAAATGGTTATTTTCTCTATCTACATTTGCGGACATTATTTGTTAGGCTCTGTTATTCTGTTTGAAATTGAATTGGTAGAGTATTAGAGAATGTGCTGAAAAAGGTTTAAAACAGAATGCTAATGAAATTTGAATGTTTGTGATATGAGACATAAATTTTATGTAGCAGTGGCAATAGGAATCAAAGTGTTAATTGGATTTTCCTTTTTTTTTTGAAAATTTTGTTGTGATATGGGACATAAATTTTGTGTTTTATTGAGGAAATTGCAAGTTGTGCTTCTCTAATTGTTCACACTCAGCGGTTTGCATCCGTTTTTACTTTGGTTGTGATAATCTATTATGTGATTGATTTTTTCATTTTAAACATTCCTATTTGCTCTACAGTAATTTACCACTTTTGCAAACCCGAATCGTAGAATCTCAAAACAAGAAAGCCATGGTAGTTGTGCGTTCCAATCCCCACAACAAGGAGATGCAAATCCGTAGAAGAATAAACATGTAATTCCTCTGTTTATCTTGCTATCTCCATTGCTATCCAGTATTATTAATTCAGAAAGTTTACCGTTGTTCTTTTTTTTTTATTTTGGGATTTTTGTTTTGAATAGATATAATAAAAGAGAAGAAGATTTCCCATCACTGAGAGAATACAATGATTACTTGGAAGAAGTGGAAGATATGATCAAGTTCTGTTTTATTCCACATCCCAAACTATTTGTGTTTTTTTCTTAAACAACCTAATTTGTGGGGTTTTGGGCAGTTTTTAAATTGATTGAAGGAATTGATGTTCAAGCTATTGAAGAACAAATTAGTAAGTATCAGCGGGAAAATGCTGATCTAATTATGATCAATCAAGCTCGAAAGGTACATCTTGGTAACCCCTTTTCTATTTTTTCCTTTGGTTTCCTCCGTGGAGATTGAGGCTTGTAACAATATCACCCAACTCTTTCTTTTATTTACAAATCATTTCATGGAAAAAAGTTGCTTTATGAGTTAATATAATATGTTTTGATAAACTGGCTGAAGATTTAGCTGCAGCAATGGCATCAAGCAAGGGACTTCCGGCACAGTCCGATACTGATGCGGTGAGAAAATCCTATTACCTTTGCTTTTTTAGACTTTTATCATTAGTTGTTGGGTGTTGTTTCTAAATTAAAGCATGCATCCGTGGTTGATCATTTACAAGTTTGGTCTTGCCATGTTAGAACACTGCCTCTTTCATGTTGCTACCGGCAAAACGATTAATAGCCATTTCATTCGAACAAAAAAAAATAAGAGTGATTGCAAGTTCAAATGTTTGACGCTATAGATAGATGATGGCAGTATATTTGACAGTTTTGTTGGTTTTTTCCTTTCAGGAATTTATTTATTTTGTTGTTTCCCATTACTGGAAAGAAGAGAAAATATGTACCTTAGCGTTCACGTGTTTGATATCTTGATAGCAATCTGCTAGTTTTGATTTGGACATTTGCAGCTACTATAATTTAAAATTTTATTTTGACATTTCGCTGAAATAATGTTTAGTCCATTTTGATTTCTTTTACTTCAAGTTCTAATTAAGATGCAAGACAACTTATATATATTCATTGTAGGACTGGATGCATCTTCCCTTCCATAATTCTCAAATGATGTTTTCTGCAGCTCTCCAAAAGCAAAATTAATGGGACTTTATTTTTAACAAAATAATTTATGGATATTTTGACAAATGGACTTTTCAATTTCTTATATTCTATTGGTTTTAAACTCCTTTTTTGTCCATCCAACAAGTAACATGATGTGACTTGATTGGTTGTTTACTTAAACTGGCTCTATGCCAGAGCTTGCAAACAGGGTTCTCAGCCGGTGCTCAAGGTCAATATGCACCAACAGTTGCTGGAGGGCAACCCCGACCAACAGGCATGGCACCACAACCAGTTCCGCTTGCCAGCGGGCTGGATATGCACAGTTATGCTCTTGATGATGAGATGATGAGGCTCCAAGCAGAAAGAGGTGCAAGAGCAGGAGGATGGAGTACAGAGTTGAGCAAGAAGAGGGCGCTGGAAGACGCCTTTGCAAGCATATGGATTTGACATTCTTGATGAAATATGACCGTTTACTCCATGGCAAATGTAGCTCGGGTTACTATCTACTAAACCTTGATATACCATGGATGGGGGTCGTAAAAAAATTCTCTCCATTTGTGAATGTTGAAGTAACTCCGTATTTGGTGCAACTTTGCACATCATCCCTTTATCAATCACATGCTATTATTGCCAGGGTGACTTGTTAGGAGTTTTTGAATGCAAGCAATTTTTCTAGAATTCCGATTCTTTCGTTTCAGGCTTTTATGTAGTAGTGGATTGAATCACGTTTATCTTCTTCCTGAAAATTGGAGTCAAATCTGGAAGTTTATCAAGCATCAACAAATGCTAAACTCCATTGGAAGCATGCCAAAAATGGTATTTTGCGTGTATGTATCATGTACGTTACTTTAAATTGCGATATAAAGATCCTGACATATTTTCGTATTCATATTTGAGAATATTTGTGAATCCAACGAGCGGAATAGAGGATGATCTTCAATCTTAGGAGACTTGAGTTCGAGTAATTTAGTTTGTAAGGTGTATGTTTATTTTACGAGATTCGAGTTCGAGTAATTTAATTTATAAGGTGTGTTATAAAAAGAATAAAAAAAAGGGTGTATGTTTATCTTAAAAGACTCGAGTTCGAGTAATTTAGTTTGTTAGACATGTCTTATAAAAAAATTAAAAAAAATTAAATAAATGTTATCTTATAATTACTTTCAGGACAATTAAAAAATTATTTGTGAACATTTGTGATGTGTTGGTCTCATAATTCTAGTTATGCTTCCACCAACATTGTGAGGTATTCTTTGTATTATCCATTTATTTGGGCTTATCAATTATTTATTTAAAAATATAAAGGCATCCGGCCTAAGTTTTTTTGGAATATGACACACTTCATCTTATGGGATGAAAACGTTTATTTTATATAAAGGAAAAATATCTCGTGTTTCCGCAAGCTCTTAAATTTAAGGGTTAAAAGTTTAATTTAGGGTTTGTAGTTTAGGGGTTTATGTAGAATTTTGAGATTATGGTTTGAATTTAGAGTTTAGGGTTAGAATTTATGGTTTAGAGGTTAGAGTAATATGTTAGGAATTTATTATTTAACGTATAAACCCTAAATTTTAACCATAAATTCAAACTATACCCTAAATTTGAAACACATAAACATAGACCCTAAACTAGATCTTTAACCTCTAAAATTAGGATGCTTGTGGAAACAAACAATTTCCACCGTTTGTATATGGTATAATTTTAGTTTACACGTGTCTTTTAGTTTTATTGGTTAGGATTTTAGTTTAGGGTTTAGAGTTTAGGGGTTTAGGTCGTAGGATTTTAGAATTTAAGGTTAATGTTTAGAATTGGCTTAATGCACATTTCCCCCTAATATTTACCACTTTTCCCAACTTGGTACTTAATGTATTATTTGGGCTCTTTTGCCCATTAACATTTGAGGCGTTACCTAAATTACCATAAAACCTGACGTCATTTGTAAAAAAATAATTTAGACCAATAATATCGCGCCACATAATCATCCTTATATATTTTCTAATTTTTGATGAAAATAGTATTAAAAATAAAAGGGTAATCTACCTTAGTGACCACCTAACTAATTGGGGATACCTATTTTGACCACCGAACTATCAAAATCGTATCAGTGAGGGATAAGTAGCATTCAAAGCTGGCACAAGAGCCAACCACTACAGACACACCCAATGCGCTTCTTTTCTTAAGGATTCAGCTTCAGACCGCTAGGCGGAGACTCTGGTAGCCTAAAAACCGAGGGATTAGTAAATAAAGCTATTGGAATGGCCTGGCTCTTCCATCGACTCCCTATTCCAAGCGGGTCCTTTTTACCGATTTGATGTAGCTATTCCAGTACTGAAATAAACTCGCTTTTCCAATTCCAATTGATATTTATCAGACCACTAAACTTATTAAATTGACCTATTTTGACCACCACAGTTAAAAAACTAACGAAGGGGTGATGGAGGGTTAATAGAAATTTGTAAAATTACACATTTAGTCCCTGTTATTTACCTATTATATCAATTTGATCATAATTTTAATTTAATTAAATAAAATTAATCAACCAATCAAATGATGACACATGTTATCATCCAATTGAATAAGTTTACTCAAATTTTAATTTTTTTTACTTAATATATTTTCCCCTCCAACCAGATGGTGACACGTGTCACCACCTAGTTAAAGGAAAATTGAAAAAGAAGGACAAGTTTGGCATGGATTGAACCTACATCCTCTAGATTAAAAACCCCACATGTTTGCCACTGCTCCAACCCATCTTTGGTATAATGATATGCACCATTTAATATATATAAAAGACAGTAAATGCTAGGAAATAAAAAAGTAAAAATAGTTGAAAGGGGACTCGAACTTAGATCACTTGGGATGCGTATAATCACACAAACATTCGATTTAATTTAAATATGAAAATTATTAAATATTTGATTTAAAAGAAAATAAATTTGATTTAAAATATTTGAATTTTTTTTATTTTTAAATTAAATTGAATATTTATTGAAATATTAAAAAAATAATTAATTTAAATTTTTTATATCAAATATTTAATATTTTAATAAATATTCGATTTAATTTAAATATGGAAAAATATTCAAATATTTTAAATCGAATTTCTTTTCTTTTAAATCGAATATTTTTTAAAATTGAATATTTAATAATTTTCAGATTTAAATTAAATCGAATGTTTGTGTGATTATACACATCCCAAGTGATCTAAGTTCGATTCCCCTTTCAACCATTTTTACTTTTTTATTCCCTAGCATTTACTGTCTTATAGATATATCTGTATTAAATGGTGCAATTTATTATACTAAAGATGGGTTGGAGTAGTGGTAAACATGTGGTGTTTCTAACTTAGGGGATGCATGTTCAATCCATGCCAAATTCATCAATCCTCTTCAATTTTTCTTTAACCAGTGGTGACACGTGTCACCATTTGGTTGGAGGGGAAAATATATTAAATAAAAATAATATAAAATTTGAGTAAACTTATCCAATTGGATGATGACACATGTTATCATTTGATTGGTTGATTAATTTTATTTAATTAAATTAAAATTATGACCAAATTAATATAATAGGTAAATAACAGAGACTAAATATATAATTTTATAAATTTTCATTAACTGTCACGTGATCCATCTATTAGTTTTTTAACAACAGTGGTCAAAATAGGTATCCCCAATTAGTTCGGTGGTCATTGCGGTAGTTTACCCAAAATAAAATAAAATAAAACGAAAAAGAAAAGAAATCGACCATCTTAACTTGACAAATCTTTCCCAAAAATTCAGAAACAATGGCGACCATTGAAGGTGGAACAACACTCTTTTTCCCACAGAATCCTTCTTCCCCTAAACCAACAAAATTACATTCATTAACTTCTCATATATTCATCTATACCCCTCTCTTTTCCCAATTTTTTTCATCTCTCCATTAATCAACACCCACAAAAATTTAGGTTTTACACTCTACCCTACAAGAATTAAGCATAGAAGCTGGAACAGAGAACCCAGAAACCAAATGTGAAAAGGAAACTTTTTGTTTTGAATTTGCATCGGGTTATTCGATTGCCGAAGCTCTCAACCCCCAGCCGCTCTTTGAATTGATCAAAACACCACATCATCCACTTTCATCATCCACCATTTTCTAACCGAAACTAAAACCAAAACCAATCCCCATTTATGGGCCTCTCGGTCACCATCTGATACCAGTAAGAAAAGTGACAATCAACAATCATGCAACAGTAGTAGGAATCGGAAGTTGATAAAAATGACAAAGCTGATGTTTTATGGTTTTATGGCCTTTAGAGGTTTTATGGTTTCTTTTGGAAAAAAAATTAATCAAAAGGAAAGAATGAGGGAGATAACATATATCATTTGACAGTGATGGTGATCAAACTTGATGCCTGAAAGTAGTGACAAAAATGGTGAACAATGGGGACATGGTAGGGGTAATTTTGAAAAATGAACATTTTAATATATTCATTTTAATAAACGGTGTACTTTTAGGGTTATTTGAGTACCGACCTAAACTTTAGGGGCAGAAGAGCCTAAAAAAATTTTTAGGTACAAATCTAGGAAAAGTAGTAAACGTTAGAGGGCAAAAAGTGCATTAAGCCTCTAGAATTTAGGGTATAGGGTTTATGGTTTAGTTTTTTAGGGGTTAGGGTTAATAATTTATGATTTGGTTTTTATAATGTAAATATACATGCTTGTGTAGAATTAGTTTTACACGCATGCGTATCAAAATTTTACCATTAATTTATGCAATCCTTATTCAACTCATATTAGAATTTATTATATATATATTAAAAGAGTTATAATTACAATAAGTATTTCATTCTAATATTTATCTTATAGTTGGAATTTTCTCTCTACATATATACTAATTTAATTGTACTCGTGTACAACAAATTTGTACATATATAATTAGCTTAATATTTGTTCGTTTCAACCGTATGTGTGACTCTATAGGTTCTTTGTAACTTTTTTTTTTTACAATAAGAGAATCTAAATAACTCGAGAAACATTACAACAGGGTCCTCAGGCCAAGAGGAACAACAGAAGGCCAATTAATCGGACATGAGTTCGTCCGAGTATTCTTAGCGACCCAATTGACAACCTTATTACAGTGCCTTGGGATGTAAGAAAAAGAACAAGAAAAAAAAGAGCGTCAAAGAATGTCTTCTTCAATGGCCACCATTTTTCAAGCAACACAAAACTTGGAGTTTAAACGGTTGATAATGTCAAGGTTATCCAATTCAAGGATAATCCTGGAAAACCCTGTCCTAGCAGCGAGTGATATACCCAACTTGATAGCTTCTCTTTCGGCAACGACAACAAAAATTGTGAAGAACAAGAAGAATCACTAGAGATCACACCGGAATGGTTCCGAGCAATTGCAGCAATCCCTGCAGAGCCATCAAAAAGGAAGCGTCACAATTAACCTTAACAAAGCTAAAGTCTGGGGGGTTCCAACGGTCACCCTTAGACCGAATCTTCGTGGCACCACTCTAAGACTGTCGATTGGCCTCTGAGAATTCAAAGAAAGATCTTTCGACAAGTTGCCAAACTTCCACCGGGGAGTCAACATTTCCTTAAAAGACAAAGCTATTTCTTGATTTCCACAAGGATCAACATAGAAAAGCAATAAACTCATAACTTTCAAAAGGATTCCCCCAATCCCGCAAGTCAACAATCTTGTCCCACCATTTACTGAACCCAGGAAAACCAGAAAGGGAGAGAGAATGGCTAAAACCTGAAGTTCTCCAGGCCGCTTGGGAAAAAGGAAAAAAGAAGATCAAGTGCTAAACACTTTCAATATCATTCCCACATCTTGGGCATTTGGAACAAAATGGTAAAACACCATGGAAACGAGTAAGAAGATTACATTTAGTTGGAAGAATATTGAGACAAAGCTTCCAAACAAAGGTTCAAATCTTTAGAGGGGCATAAAGATTTTAGCAAGCCCGCCAAAGGTGTTGGCTATGCGTAACATGTAACTCCCTAAACCTGCCTATGCGTTATATCAAATTCTAAGAGGTCACATTAGGGTCACAAGAGCGACCCACGGTAAAACCCAAATAAAATTATTTTCTTTCTAATACATTTAAAGCTGTAAAATAAAAATCTTTGCCAGGACATCATTACAGAAAATCATAAAACAACAATCCAATAAGTATATTACAGACTCTATCATAAAATAAGACACGACATACATGCCCGCTAACTATACCAGTACCGTACTCCAAAAGCAACGTTGAGAGAACTCCAAACACTAATGTCGGTCACTATACCATGATAGATTTCTTCTAACCTGCGATGGTAAAAACAACGTGAGCTTGAAAAAGCTTAGTAATATAGAACTATCAAGAGATGCTAAAGGCACAAACAAGTATACGGTAGTGCATAAAGCTGTCATATTGTTCCGGTAATATCAAGTTCCAAATATGACCCGATATTTCTATAAGCGTTATCTCTGAAGGTAATAGAGTTGTTCATTATTCAAACACTGAGTATCAGGCGTGAAGCATATAGGCCGAGAAGTCAGAAGAGAGATAGACTACGAAAGTTGAATCAAGGAGTTTAATATGTTCCAATAGTGCAAAGATAATACATGAAATGTAATAATGCAATAAACATTTTATTTCAAGAACATATGATTCAAGTAGTAGTAAGGTTCATTTTAAATTTCTATTTACCCTCCAACCATACTCCAGTATGCAGTTCCCCAGAACTGCATCTATATGGGGCATTAACCCAGGCCCAGTGGGCGTAGGTACCATCCTAAGGGAATACCTTAGGTCCAGGCAGAATTACCCTAGCCAAAGCGTAGGAACCTAATACGGGCAGAATTACCCTACCCAAAGCATAAGAACCTTTTACAAGCATAATTACAAGCCGAATCAGGGCTGAACCTTCAGTGAATTCATATCATAACCCAAGTACCCTAGTGAACCAGTCCAGTCGGTATTATAGTAACCAAAGTGCATGCTTATCATATTGGGTACTAGGGCATACATCATACATACAATATAACCATGCTTAAATTCATAAAACATGTTATGTTTATTCTAAATCAAACATGTCAGTCACGTGCACATGATCAGTTTAATAAAACATGTAAAACAGTATGCAAAACAGTCAAGTAGCACACAAGGAACACACTAGATGGAACAATTTATTTCTCGATGATACTTGGTATTTACAAAAAAAAGGGAAACACGGAACTTCTAACAATTTTGAACTGATTTCGAAAATGAGGTCCCTATTAAAAAGGGGGCTTGGTAACCGTCTCCAATCTAGCATTCGAGAATTGATACATTAGGATCATTCAAGATATTAGAAATATCATGAATGTTTCGATCATTTTGGCCAACAAGGGCATTTAGGTGCATTGTGTGACCACCCTTTCCTTTTCCCTGATTTTCAACGGGGAAAGACATAGCGATTTTTTGACTATAGGTCTTCGTTAAGGAGATCCTTTATCTCATTTCTTGTTCCTCTTTATATCTAATATTTTTTCATGGTTACTATAGAGGGAAATTAGTAACCTTGCCTTTGAAGGATTCAAGATCAAGAGACGTTGTCCAATCCTCAGTCATCTTATGTTTGCCGATGATTGCATTTTGTTCATGAAAGCTAATGAAGGATTGTGAATTGGTGTTGAGGTTATTACAGGAATTTTAGAATGCTACTAGATAGACGGTGAACTTTGGTAAATCCTCTTTTTATTTCTATCTTAATATTGGCCATGGTTGAAAAACCCATCTTTCGAATGTGCTAGGCTTTGGTCTTATGGAAGAAGGCAACACTTAATTGGGTTTCCCGTCTATTTGGGGTCGAAGTAAAATGGAGGCCTTATCTTTCATCAAAGAGAGAGTGCAACACAAATTGCAAGGCTGGAAAGCTAAATTCTTATCTCTTGCTAGAAAAGAAACGTTGATTAAAGCGGTGATGCAAGCTATTCCCATGTATATCATGCAATGCCTTTTGTTATCGGCAACTTTTTTTGATGAGCCCTATTCTATGATAAGTCAATTTTGGTGGAACAAATCTAATGAGAAGGAAAGGGGAATCCATTGGTTGAATTGGAAAAAAAATTGCCTTCTAAAAGACAATGGGGTCTCAGTTTTAGGGATCTGAGAACTTTCAACCAAGCTCTTGTGGCCAAAGTTGCTCGGAGGGTGATTAAAAATCCTAAATATTTTTTGGCAAGAATACTTCATGGATTATACTTCCCTAATGGTAATATCCTATCTGCCCCTGCTTGTCATAACCCCTCTTAGGCTTGAACTAGAATTAGAGATGGTATTAAGACCATTTCCAAATGCTCCATTTGGAGAATTAGAAATGGTAGGAGTGTTTCTATCTGGGAAAATAACTGGATACCCCAACTTTCTTCCTTTTTGGTTTCAACATCTAAACCTCTTTGGTGTTAGGATCTGAGAGTGTCTAGGCTCATCTTAGAAGATTCAAGAGAATGTGACTATGCAAAGCTTGAGAGTTTATTTTCTCCTCACGAAAGGGAAGCTATCCTCCGTATTCCGATTGGTGGCCCTTCAATCAATGATGCCTTTATTTGGGCATGGAACAAAAATGGTGAGTATTCAGTCAAATCTAGATATCATTTTATCTCAAAGTTGTTGATTAATGATGATGGTCCTGGAAGTAGTGATAATATTTTGTAACATGTTTTTTTTATTAAAAAAACCTAAATGAAAAAATGGCAGTTAAGGGTTTTTTACTTGTAACCCATGGCATGGTAGGCTTATGCCTTATCCACTTAAGCTAAGGCTAAAGCTTTGTCTTAAACTGGCCGAATAAACTTAAAACCATTTCTTTTCTGGCCCGAACCGATAATAAATATTGCCAGCTAACTCATCTACCCCAATTAATGCCTCATATTGGATCTAGAAATATCTAGATATTTTTTCTTTGTCCCCCTAAAAAAAACTCTTCACATTCCCAATTCTCAGCCACCATCCGATCTCCCTTACCGCGCCGCCGTGTCCACCACCGCCCTCACCAACAAAATTGTCGTACCGTCCTAACCTCACCCTCGACCGCCACTCGCGCGATAGCACCACCAAACACCGTGAAAACTTGGTTGGAAGTTCGGCGAGAAACCCCTTAAACGTCACTTTTTTTCTCGACGCTTCAGCTGTCGTTCGTTATTCGTTCGTCGCATCGCCACCACCAATGGGTTCCTCGTGTCAAGGCGAGTATAACCCTGGTGGTCGATCGTCGGCTCGTCGACGTTTAACGCCTTGTCGAAGCTACATTATACCGGTCGTGTTTCTTTCATTTTGGTAAGATTCGTTAAGATTTTTGACCTATATTTGAGTTATTTAAGATAATGGTTGAGGTTGAGGATGTTTTAGCGTTATTTCGGGGGAGTTACGCGCCGCCATTGGCGATTTCTGACCACCACAAGATAGCCCTAGGGTGAACCGGCTCTAACCTGTTCTAGTTTTCCAAACTGGCTTGCTCGGCCCAATGGCTTCTGACCCAGACCCGTTTGACCCGATCTGACCTATTCGACCCGATGCGTTCGTCTGACTTGACCCATTGACTGAGTTAACAAGTCCGAGTCAACTCGGTTTATTCAACCTATTTGAGTCAACTTGGTGAGTCAAATCACCCAAGTCAACCTGGTTGACCAGCTGGCTGCTGATGTCAGCGTTGACTTTGACCCAAAATTCAAAATTTCTAAAAACTTGTATTCTATGTTTTTCGACGTCCTGAGTCCGTTTTTGAAGCTTGTTTCATGAAATTCTAACTCGAAAGCCTCCAAATCTTATATTGGACCCGAACATGCTTATGTGTTTCATCATTTAGTTTAAAGGCAATATGATTAAGGACTAATTTTGGATTGTGGTTAAATGAAGGTATTCACATATCCTGAAATATAAGATTTTGAGGGACCTTGAATTTAGGACCTAGTTGGAATCGAGCAAATAAAACGCTCATATTTCTTTTATGCCATTGTAATTCTAATTCAACTCATATTAGGATTTCAATATATATATACATATGTATATATAATCCTAATTTAACTTAATAAGATTTCAAAATATATATGTACTAATATATGTAATCTCAATTCAATTTTAATTAGAGTTTCAATATATATATATATATATTAATATATAATCTAATTCAACTTAATTAGGATTTCATTATATATATTAATATATGTAATCTCCGTTCAACTTTAATTAGGATTTCAATATATATTAATTTAAATCGAATTATATTATTTATATATTAAAACAGTTATAATTATAATAATTATTTTCTTTTAATATTTATCTAATAGTTAAATTATATATATCAAATATATATTGATTTAACTAAATTCGTGTACAACAAATTTGTACATGTATAATTCGTTTAATATATGCTCGTTTTAACCGTGGGTGTGACCTATAGGTTCTTGTAACGTTAGTAGTAAATATTAGAATAATTCTAACAATACAAACAATGAGTGACATCTAGCAATGTATCATTGGCACACTTTCGACCCCGATTGCCAGTTTGCTTCTTTAATTCGTTTTATACGATAGAGATTTAGATTTTATAGTGCTTCAAGTTAATAGTGTTTGTGTGGTGGTGAGTTAAGTTTTATGGGTTGATGGTGGGTCGTATGTTGGTTAGATGAACTTTTTTATGCAATTTAACTTAAATTTTGAATCAATATTATGGGTGGTTTTAGACGTGTATAATAGGAGTGTCCGTACAAGATAGAAAAAAGAGGAGAAATAAATTAAGTTAAATACTTGCAAGGAAAATAAAAGATTAGTTCCGAACTAGTGATAAAACGCAAAACAAAATGATGTTGTAGTTCATGAAATTTGACTATCGTTAGACTCATTTTTATACAAAAGTCAGTTTACCACATGTTCAACAAATCAATAAACATTTAGTTTTTTAAAAAGAAAAATTGATGGACTCATTTACTAAATTTCACATGACACCTTAACTTTTTGAGCTATCTCTGATCAATATTAATTCAACAATTCAATTTAACTCAATATTAATTCAATAATTCAATTTAAAATCCGACTAATAAATAATTTTACGGTAAAATAATATTTAAT
Source organism: Hibiscus mutabilis (assembly GCA_019671005.1). NCBI lineage: Eukaryota > Viridiplantae > Streptophyta > Magnoliopsida > Malvales > Malvaceae > Hibiscus > Hibiscus mutabilis. The sequence goes on along the minus strand of CM033717.1, from coordinate 20,224,260 downwards.
TATTCAAACTAAAATGAGCTATTCTGAAAAAGGTAAAATTTTAAATACAGGTTGTGTCTTGTATTTTTACCTTATGAAACACAAATTCTAAATTCCTAACCCTAATACCCTAAACCCTAAATCCTAAATTCTAAACAGTAACCTTAAATTCTAAACCCTACAACTTAAACCCCTAACCCCTAAATTTGAAAAGCACGTGTAAACGTTTGTTTACACGGACTGTGTATTAAACTTTTTCTCTTATGAAAATATATACTCAAACATGGACAAAATTTGATATCTACCATGCATACAAAATATTTCCATCATATTAACTATCTTAATAGCAACAATGCAATACTAAAGTGATAGGATCAACATGATAAATATATATTTTACTTTAAAAATTAAAATTTAAATATCTAATGCTAAAACTCTAAACCTTAATCTCTAATCCATAGATTTTAAAATTAAAACTTAAATCATGAACTCTAAATTATAAACTCTAAAAACATAAACCCTTGAATCATAAATCATAAATTAAACATCTAAACTCTAAATTAAATCTGTTTGTGAGAAACAAAATTTCTACTATTAGTGATGAAATATTTTCTTATATATATATATATATTATAAAAAAATATAGCATTGTATAAAGTATTCTTTTCGAAGTTTATACCAATAAAATCTTATCTTAATTTGAAGAATTGACTTTATTGGTTGGTTTGAATGTAAAATAGCCGGTATGATCAACATAATAAATACTCCCCGTCCCAGTAAAATTGTCACATGTTGATATTTTTTGGTCATTTTTTAAGTTTGACTACCATTTTTTAAAATATTTTAATTAATTAAAATTTATAAAATATATATTTGAAAACTACTTGATTGAAGATTTTTATGATATATTTTTTCATATTTTTCAATAGTAAATTATAAGTAATAAGAAACAAAAGTTGAAAAAAAATTGATAAAAAATATCAACATGTGATAGTTTTAATGGGACAGAAGAACATCAAAACAATATATATTTAATAAAATAAACCCATAACTATTTTTACTCAGAAAAATATATATTAATGATTAGAAAAGCTAGAATGAATCCAACATAATGTTAGAAAATTACCAAGCTTTGAACACTCACTATAGCAAAATAGGTTTTTAGCGGCGTTTATTTAGGCATACAGTGGCGTTTTTAAGCGCCACTAAAAACTCTCCCGGTGCTAGATAAAACACCGCGAAAAGTGCCGCTGAATCGAGCGCCGCAATAGTTACGGCGTTTGCGAACAAAAAACGCCGCCAAAAGTCAATATCTATAGCGACATTTGATATTTAAAACGCCGTAAAAGATTAATATCTATAGCGGCGTTTTCTGTGAAACGCCGCAAATACCTTGTCTTTAGTGGCGTTTTATCAAAAACGCTGCTATATTAAAACGCCGCTATATTTTATGATATTTAGTGGCATTTTCATCCACAAACGTGGCAAGAGTCTGCTTTTTAGTGGCGTTTTTAATTTCAAACGCCGCAAGAGCCAAACTTTTAGTGACGTTTTATGCTACAAACGCCGCTAAAATTAATTATAAGGGAAATAAAATTAAAATAAAAATTAATTTTTCAATGTTTTTATTTCATCAAAAAATGTAAATTACGGAGACAATATTTATTAAACAGAATATTTATTTCATTCCAAAAATATATTGTCACAATTAACTTAAAAAAATTGTTAAACAAAATATTTATTTCATTACAAGAAGTACATTTTGTTACAATTTAATCCCCTCTACATATTTTGTTCCTAGGCCTCTCTTTCCCGATCCACTAACTCTCGGTCACCACTACCGCCGACCACCATCTCGAATCCCTATACCAAAAAAAGTTAACATGATTGACAAAAAGCAACATCACAACAGAAATATGGATAATTAACAAAAAGCTTCAGCATAAAATTACAGGTTATACATGATTTGATCATGCGCTAGAAAGAGCCTAACATCCTCTATAAGAAACATGCTATAGGAAACCGAATTAGCGAGATAAGTGCCGGTTTACCACATGATGCTGAATGGTTTGTGAAATCAAATAAACTGTTCACATCCTAACAACACACCTGTCAAAAGGCTTTTTATCACCATTGAAATGTGGAATTAGATTTGATCAGTTCCTTGACATCAAGTTTGAGTTTAGTTCGATTATTATATAAAAAAACAGAAGCATAGTGTGAATTAAAAATACAGATTCCAGAGCAAACATGGATTTTATTTTACCTCCCTTTTAGTATCGAGGGTTGTTACCTATAAACTGATAAAATACTTCAAACCTATGCTACTTTGACTTTTCATTTTCCCTTAAGTACTTGTGTCCTATACCTATGTCCTACGGATTCAAACACAAGCATTTCAACACCTTATGGTAACAACTAACCTTTGCATTTCAACGTACTCAATTTCACCGGAGAAGACAAAGAACTCGTTAATATCTTGCTCGGTTGCAAGCAAGGAAACGTTGCTCACTTTCACCGATCGGATCTGTTAAAAAGAAAAACACACGAACCTCAAAACTAATAAAGCATGTTTAGAGAATCATACTCAATATTTAAGTCCAAATATTGAGATAAAAGATACTTCAAAGTTAGTAACCAGAACAAACAATCAAGTTCCTCATTGTAAACAAATCAAATTAAACTACCAAACAACCTTATATTCCATAGTCATAAAAATATAAAAAGCAACTAAATCATTAAAAGTTAACAACTTTCATGGAAATGTAAACCAAAATTGCAGAAAGATTTCAAGGGTTTAGAATTAAACTGTTCATTTAGCAGAATGCATGCAATTTTAAAATTGGTTCAACACTAAATCTGAAACTTGATATAAAAAATCTTGATTAGCAAAACTAGTCTTCCTAAGGACTGCAAATCAACCTAAAAACTAAACTTATACAACAACAAACCAAGACCATTCTGATTATACCAAATCTTGATAAGCAAAACTAGTCTTCCTAAGGACAACACGAACCCTAAGATTTATGAAAACATAATCATCACACTTCACATTAACAAAATAAATTATATCAAATCAAGGCAAAGAAATGCACAAAATTACAAGAATAAGCACAAACCTGAGCAGATTTTTAGGCAGAGAGCGTATTCTCCACAACAGCTTCACTATTCCTAAACATGGAAATAAGTGACAGATAAAACATGAAAATAATTAGCAAATATCATTCCAGCTAAGGATACAATTTGAGCTATGCATGTAGTAACAATTGCCAGAAAAAAAAGGATATAACCTAGGATATAACACCCAGAAGAAGAATGGCCAATGAAAGTTGGATATTCCTACTGCAAAAGCATATAAATGTATCAAAATACAGAATAACCAATAAATTTTACTTCAAAATAGCAGTGGGTATAAGCTGCAACTTTAAACCTAAAACAACCCTAGCAAATTTAGCTCAAAATAAGGCTAATGATGGTTGTAAAGCTCAAAATAATACCTAATAAATACAAATTGTTTTGCATCTCACCGTGAGGCTCATAATAATGGTTATTTTATAAAAAAATCTGCAAAATTGTTTTGCATTAAATGGATATCAACAGCTCCTAAAAACCTTTTCAGCTGCATTGAGCACATTCAAACATAATGTCCAAGTTTCAATCAGTTAAAGCTTTGACAAATTTAGCTCATTCCACGGTAAAATAACCCCAAAATAAAATCGAATTTCAAGCTAAATTTTGATTATAAACACATATTCAGAAACCTTATACTAAATTCAGCGCAATAAATTTTCTTTCTTTACTCATCTTTCAGCTGCATTGAACACATTTAAACACAATATACGAGTCTCAATCAATTATACCATTGACTAATTTAGCTCATTCCAATAAAAAACCCTGGGAAACCTAAATTTTCTTTAAAAGAAACGACAAGGAAGAGAAATGAAAAACGATTACCGGTAGGTGAGGACCAAGCGGCATGAATGATGCAACCTTCATGGACATTAGAGCAGAATCCAACGAAAATCTTGTTGATATCCACGTAGGAAGCAGTCATTCCACACCGATGCTCCGTCGTTGACGGTTACCTAACCGGCCAAGTACCTATGGTAATCTCCCTTCATCTTTAAATATTTTGAATCACCACTGCCGGCGGCCGGAATGAGCTTCTCGTCCAGAAGCTTCAAAATTCTGGCACAAATCTCGGAAAGCTCAGCCTCGATCTTGGACCTGTACTCGCGAATGATGTAGACATGGTCCGCGTTGCCACGTCCTACCTCTTCAATGGAGAAAAGGTCTTCCAAGAGGCACGGCATGATCCAATCACATTCTTGTAGGCGATGGAAAGAAGGTTGCGTTTCATTTTAGGCAGAGAGATACCGTCAAAATTAGGGTTAAAGGAATCCCGTTAGTGGCGTTTTAAATATCAAACGCCCTTATAATACGAGATATTGCGGCGTTTGTTATTGCTAACACCATTAAAGAACTGAACAATTATAGCGTTCATTACAAAACGCCACAATATATTAATTTATTACGACGCTTTTACTAAAAGTGACACTATAGGTATATGAATATTATGGCGCTTTTCCATAAACGCCGCGAACTTTGTTATTTTGTGGCGCTGTTTCTATAAACGCCGCGATATGTATAAAGTTAGTGGCGCTTCCTCAAAAAATGCTGCTAAAAATGCCACTAAAAATCTGTTTTGCTGTAGTGACTACAAAGTACTAAACCAAACAGTGACACCCAGTAACAATTACCACCAAGCTTTAAACAATTCTCTTCTCTTTGATCTAGCCTTAGCTAGGTAGCCTGTCATGGCATTAGGATCGTGTGGTACATACCAGAATTGAACTGAAGCAATCAATTGAGATAACTGATCAATGTCATCGAAAATGGACCACCATCGCCACAGAAAATTGAGGGGGTTGCCGTCCAGTTAAGAGCCACCATATTCCACAATTTTGTTTTGCCTAACCACCGGGCCTCAGAAAATACCTCAAGAGTTGTTTTGATCTGATGGTACTTTAAAAGATATGCGTTTTCAACTTATTTATTAATTAATTTGTCCCCATCATGTTATCTTAGGCATGCATTTTTTCATTTTTGTCTTCGTATTTGTATTTTCTTAGATCAGTAGCTCTTTCTTAAATTATCCTTAAATTTTCACATTTCTGCTGCTAATGTCGTTGCATGAGTTCTTCCAGAATTGCAGCCAAGATTGTCACCGCATTGGGATGTGGCTGCAATATTGATGTTTATGCATAAGCATTGTTTAGATTGCGTGCAGGATTGTCGCCGCATTGACAGCTATCAAAAAGATAAGATCAAATGACGCTGGCAAAAAGATACGATCAAAGGACAATGAGCTGACAATTAGTTACGATAACTTTTGTCCAGACATGATGTCAGTGTATTGAAACAGTCATTGTCGCCGCATTGATAGATGTCAGGATAAGCTCAAAGAATTATGAGTTGTCCATTACTACAGTTGCCCTGTACGAAATTTTATCCTGAAAATCTATGAAAGAAACCTGTAAACACCCAATTGGAAAGTGATACAAATATATATATATATACATATATTCTTATCCTAAACAAGAGAGGCCCTCCAATGCAACCCCTACCACAAAGAAATAATAAATTGGTGCTTTTTGTGGGTGCACTCAGATTGCACTGGGTGTGTTCTTCCGAATAATAGGAGGATGATGATGATGCCCAAGCTGAATTAGAACACGAAGAGAAATTGCGGACAAAGCTAAGTAGAGAGAAAAAAAGAAGAAGGGAATGAATACGTTGTTGCGCAAATATTTAGTGCATCCGATGTTGTAGATGCAACTACTGAGAAGACAACGTTGCAACGAGATGGAGCTAGACCGGTGGAAGCTATTGATGACATCGAATAAAAAGGGAAACAAACCCTTTGGCAATGGTGGTTTACACTGGACTACTCAAGGTGTTATTTGCTACACATGAGGTAGCCGGTGATGCCGAGACTAAGCCAGAAACCAAAGAGCAATTTGAGGACTATATAAAGCCAAAGCGAAAAAGGAAGCGCTCCAAAGACAAGAAGCTCTATGCAACCACATTGGGAGCAGAGGGACACTAGTTAGTTTTTATTTTTTAGTTTGTTTTGATCATGCATTTCATGTAGTTCTTTTCTTTGGATTGTCATTGCATTCTGTTATTTGCATTGGGGACAGTGCAATCTTTAAGTTTAGGAGTATACACATGGAGTTTGAAATGAACCCCCTTTCAAAATTTTTTTAAGCAAATGCAAGGTTCATTTTGTGCTCTAAATTTTTTTGCACATTCAAGGCTTAAATCTTGAACCTTATTGACTGTCAATGAATTTGTTTGATACATGTGATGAAATGTTGTATTAGAATTCTGTTATGAATGAATTTGAGTGCTTGAGTAGTGGATACCTAGCACAATCTCTTAGATCTGAGATGAATCTGCCTACTTCAGTTGCTATTATAAATGTTTACAGATCATATTATGTGTAAATAAAGGTCACTCCAATGTGGGTGTAATATGAAACTAGCTTAAGGGGAAACACTTCAATGCATGCGTTAGAAAAATGAATCTAGACTAAGGCTATTGCTGCATGAGTGCGTGTCAAATCAATAAAGTACTCCCTGGGGGTTCGTTGCACAACATCTTACTTCTCAGGATCATATGGTGCATCCATTCTTTGATATCCGTCGTTGCTTAAAACAAGAAAAGAAAAGAAAAATATTATATGCTTATACAATATAATGAAATAAAAGTTTTTTAGGTTGGATGAATTTGAGATGTAAGACATGATGCTAGGTTTGATGAATTACAAATTCATTCATTCATATTCCCTAGTTGCCGATGAAATCTTTTATCATGTAGATGTAATTGATTCATTGATAGCTGAGATGATTCAAGTAGCTAGAATGTTCATCAATTTGTGCTTAACCTTGCTATTTTTTTTATTTTTCTTGAGGACAAGCAAAACTTAAGTATGGGTGTGATAATACTTTAAAAGACATGTATTTTCACCTTATTTATTGATTAATTTGTTCCCATCATGTTATCTTTTGCATGCATTTCTACATTTTTATCTTCGTATTTGCATTTTCTTAACTCAATAGCTCTTTCTTGAATTATCAATGAATTTATCATATTTTTGTTGCTAATGTCGCAGCATGAGTTCTTCCAAAATTGCAGCCAAGACTATAGCCGCATCAGGATGTCGTTGCAATACTGATGTTAGTAACAACTCAAGATTCATTGACAGCTGTCGCCGCATTGACAGCTGTAAAAAAATAAAATCAGATGACACTAGCAAGAAGATAAGATCAAAGGACAATGAGTTGGCAGTTAGTAACAACTTTTGTCCAGACATGATGTTGACGCATTAAAACAATCATTGTCGCCGCATTGACAGCTGTCAGGATAAGATCATCTTGAAAAATCTATGAAGGACACCTGTAAACACCCAATTGGAAAGTGATAATGATATATATCCATATACTCTTATCCTAAAAAAGAGAGACTCATATCTTATCATCTTTTTCCTTCATTTTTTGTAGCCTTTTCCTTCTTGGCCACGTCGGCCTAAGCTTTCCCTTGGGTGAACCATCTTGAAACGGATTCATATCAACTCCTGACGAGAAGTTCTGAGTGCAACACAAGGAGGATATGTGAAATTGAGTCGAATAGTAATCCCCACGTCTCTTTTGCATTTCTATTTTCAATGTTGATGAATACTATTTATTTCAAGTTTATATAGAAGTACACTTGATTTTTAGATTGAATGTTATTTTATTCTGCTTGCTTCTATTGTTTAATCTTTGGCTTTGAATGTTTTATGCACGAAAGTGGTTATTACAGTCGCTGTCATTGGAAGATGCAATGACAGTTCATGACAACAGAAGTTGCACGAGAGTACAACGGAAGTTGACTCACTTGCTCTTGTATTTGCTTTATTAGCCATCACTAGAAGGTGTGGTTAGTGGACTTATATAAGTCTTTGATTAGAAGTAGATCTCATCTTTAGTGAAGCATATCTCATCGATGACAACCATATCTGTCCTTTGAACTTGCCACCAGTTGCAACAACGCTTCCAAAAACACCTCATGAAGTTGCAACAAAAAAATAGGTAGTTTACATCATTCAACACGGATGCACACCAAGGACATTCACAATTAGAACCTTCGATGTTAACCCCTCTTCTCCTATGGAAATCCTTGGTTGGTAAACAGTTCAACTTCAGCATCCAAAGAAAATTCCTCACCTTGGGTGGAACCTTCATTTTCTATAAGCTTGAAATCTGGAGTCTCCTCACTAGAATTGACCAACAAATCAGTTAATTTCTTAACTGAGAAGTGATCAATCTGGTCATGGATCCAAATAATCTTGTTGGGCATGTCAAAACATAACACAATTTCAATCAAGAATCGCCTCCTCTCTTTCCATCAAATTTCTAGTGAACACTAGGGGTGAGCGTTCGACCCAGTCAATTCGAGTAAAAAAAATTCGATTTGATGCGTCATATTTTAAAACTCAAACTTTATTTGAAATTTTTTCGATTTGAGTCAAGTTTATGAAATTCAAGTCGAGTTTTCGAGTTCCTATACAAATTTAATTGTAATTATTTATCATGTTATAGTACAATTTGTTTAAACGACTTTCTCTAATCATATAAAATATGCATATATATATATATATATATTTCTTCATATGTGGCATATATTTCTTCATAATTTTTATATTGGTATATATATCAAGAAAAATTGAAGGACTCAACTCGAACTTAAAAATCAATTTACTAATTACAAAATTTTTGAGTTATTCAAATTTCTATTATATAACTCAAACTTTATTTTAAAAAAATTAGAGCCGAGTTTATGAAATTACGAGTCGAATCAAAATGAGTCAAATTAAAATTTTTAATTTTTTTCGAGTCAAGCCGAGTTTTTCTCACCCTAGTAAACACTAAGTCCCAATTACTAACCTAGATGTCTTCAATTTTTGCTAACTCGGCCACAATAAATCCATTTGAGGATGCCAATCTAAATAAGCGAGGAAAACATCACCCAAAGCCTTACACCCAATCGAAAACAAAATGGTCTTACCATCCCCAAGCTGCCAACGAAATGAATTAACATCCATCCAACTCTCTACTTCTACTCTCTTTAAATTCTTGATAATAGCTCTCCATACTTAGGGATGTAAAAACAGGTAATTGGATCGGTTTCAGGTTGGGTTTTGTCAGGTCAGGTCAAATCGAATACATGCCATTTCAGGTCGGTTTGATGTTTCGACTCAATTTGGGTCAGGTGCAAGTCAATTTCAGGTCTGCTTCATTTCGGGCCGGGTTCATTTCGTGCCAGGTTTATTTCAAGTCGGGTCAAAACGGTTCGAGTCTGAATCAGACAATTGATGGGTCAATTTAGACTCGGATGGACTTTAGGTCGAGTTCATTTCAGGTCGGGTTAATTCGGGTTTCGAATTCATATTAAGTTTGAGTTTGGTACAATTAGTCGATACACTTTGGGTTGAATCATTTTGACTTTTGAGTGAATTATTTAACGCCTTTCGGCTTTCATGAACACGAATCGAATTAAAAATAAATATTATGGACTATAATGAATAAAAATATCATCATATTAAAAACATTGGACTAAATTACAAAAAATGAATAGGGGTTCATTTGGAATAAAAGAAAGTTTTAGGGACTATAATAAAAAATATTAAATTAAAATTAAAAACATTGGACTAAATTACCAAAAAAATGAATAGAGGTCAATTTGGACTAAAAATAAAGTTTTAGGGACTATAATGAACAAAAATATCATCATATTAAAAACATTGGACTAGATTATAAAATTTTAAAATAAATAATGGTGAATTCGAACCCTTAAACCCCAAACCTCAACCCCCAAGTCTTACAAGCACTAATAATTAAAGTGCAAACTGAATCCCTAAACTAACCTCATAACCCCAACCAACCACTCAACTTAAACACATTTACCCTAAACCCCAAATATGAAACCCTAAATCTTACAATCACTAATAATTAAAGTGCAAACTGAATACCTAAACTAATGATTAAAGTGCAAGCATAATCTCCTAATCCCTAAAATAACCCATAACCCAAACACTCAATTTGACAGAATTACCCCTAAACCCCAAACCTCAACCCATAAATCTTTTTTTTTCCGGGCCGAAATTAATTGGGCCTTCAAAAGCCTATCAAACGTTTGGAATCACCATCGTTCATTTTTTTGGGTTGGGTACAACCGAAATAAGTTGGGCCTTTAAAATGTTTAATTATTAAATAGTTTTATGAAGGAAGATCTAATTATAAAAGAACCTAAACCTAAAGGTCTAAAGAAACTAAACTAAAATTAGGACTAAATTGAATCAAAGTAAAACTAAAGAATTAAAAAAACCTAAGTGTAAAGCTCCTAAACTAGCAATGACCTAAAGTGCAATTAACCCCTAATAAAATGGGCATGATTTTTTCCTCCATTTGTTTACTTATTTTTTTGAAATTGAAATTGAAATATGGATTATCAATTATGGTCTAGCCTATGGATGGGATCATGGGAAATGGAAATGGTAATAGCCGAATAGGGATTGGCATGTCCTTGTCTTGACTTGACACCATGTGATTTGGGCCGGCCGAATCCCTAAAAAAATAGGTGGTTAATTTTTTTAAACTTTGAACTAAATTACCAAAAAAAGAATTAGGGTCAATTTGGACTAAAAATTAAATTTTAGGGACTAGAATATATTGTACTAAATTGCCAAAAATATCATCATATTATAAATATTGACTAGATTATAAAAAATTGAAATAAATTGGGGTCAATTCGGTTAAAAATTAGGGACTAATATGAAAAAACCCCAAATCCCTAAACTAATCGTATAACCCCAAACACTCAACTTGACACATTTACCCCTAAACCCCAAACCTCAACCCTAAATCTTCCAATCACTAATAATTAAAGTACAAGCCTAATCCCCAAATCCTTAAATCCCTAAACTAATATCATAACCCCAATTCCAAACACTCAACTTGAAACATATATTGTTTGTACCCCTAAACCCCTAATCTTAACCCATATTCCATAAACTGATCATATTACCCCAAACAATCAACTTGACACATTTACCCCTAAACCACAAACATAAACCCCTAAATCTCATAAGCACTATTATCTTATAATTAAAGTGCAAGCCCAATCCCCTAATCTCAACCCCTAATCCATAAATCATTCCCATTACCCCAAACATTCCTCTTTACCCCTGAATCCCAAATATGAACCCCTAAATCTTACAAGCACTATTCTATAATAATTAAAGTGTAAGCCCAATCCCCTAATCTCAACCCTTATTCCCTAAACTAACCATATTACCCTAAACAATCAACTTGACACATTTACCCTTAAACCCCAAACATGAACCCCTAAATCTTACAAGCACTATTCTCTAATAATTAAAGTACAAGTCTAATCCTCTAATCTCAACCCCTAATCCCTAAACTAATACCATTACCCCAAACATTCCTCTTTACCCCTAAACCCCAAACATGAACCCATAAATCTTACAGGCACTATTCTCTAATAATTAAAGTGCAAGCCTAATCCCCTAATCTCAAACCCTATTCCCTAAACTAACCCTATTACCCCAAATAATTAACTTAACAAATTTACCATAAACCCTAAACATAAACCCTTAAATCTCACAAGCACTATTCTCTAATAATTAAAGTACAAGCCCAATCCTCCAATCTCAACTCTTAATCCCTAAACTAATCCCATTACCCCGAACATCCCTCTTTACCCCTAAACCCCAAACATGAACCCCTAAATCTCACAAGCACTATTTTCTAATAATTAAAGTGCAAGCCCAATCCCTTAATCTCAACCCCTATTCCCTAAACTAACCTCATAATCCCAAACAATCAACTTGACACATTTACCCCTAAATCCCAAACATAAACCCCTAAATATTACAAGCACTACTCTCTAATAATTAAAGTGCAAGTTCGATCCCTTAATCTCAACCCCTAGTCCCTAAACTAATCCCAGTACCCCAAACATTAATTTAAAGTTATAATTTAAATAAATCAAATATACACTAATAATTTTAATTAAATATATTATAATTAAATATTAATCTAATTATTACAATAGTTTGAATATTAAATTAAATATATTAATTTTTTAGTTTTTAATTAAATATTAATTTAAAGTTATAATTTAAATAAATTTAATATACAATAATAATTTTAATTAAATACATTATAATTAAATATTAATTTAATTAAAATTAAAATAATTTAAATATTAAATTAAATATTAACTTAAATATATTAAATTTATAATTTTTAATTAAATATTAATTTAAATTTTAAATTTAAATATTAATTTTAAGTTATAATTTAAATTAATTTAATATACAATAATAAATTTAAATCTTAATTAAATAAATTATAATTATTAATTAAAATTTAAATAAAATTATTAAAATATTTTATTTACCCTAAGTATAAATACACTCTTAAAACGGCTGGATTGAACCCTAACCCCATTTCAGATCATTTACTCTATTTTATTTTTATCCTCTCACTCTGTCTTTGATATTCTTTCATCTCTCTCATCTTCTCTTTGAAATTTCTGAGAATCGTTCAATAGTTCATCCTCTGATTTATCGTTGTCGGCGTTTGGGTTGTGGCCGTCTGGTACTCTGGTTCATCCTCTCACTTAGTTTTGCATCGTTGCCGTCTGGTTTGTGTCTCATTTTTTTGTTTAGGGTTTTTGGGTTGTGGCCATTTGTGTTGTGTCTCATTTTTTATTTAGGGTTTTTAGGTTATCGTCATCTAGGTTGTAGCCATCTGGGTTCATCTTTTTAGTTTCTTTTTAGGGGTTTTTAGGTTGTGGCCATTTGGGTTCATCTCTCAAGTATATCTCTTATCTTTCTTTGATCTGTCTCATCTCTCAAATTGGGTAAGTAACAGTCTTAGTTTCCTTTTCAATTTATGCATTTTTATTTTGTTTGTGTCATCATTTATGCTAACTGTGTTCTCTCTCTCACCTCTTAGGTATATCTTTGATCTGTCTCATCTGTCAGATTGGGTAAGTAAACGTCTTAGTTTCTTAGATGTTTTTTGATTTTTGCATTTTGATTTTGTTTGTGTTATCATTTATGCTAAATGTTTCTCTCTTAGACTCTTAGTCTTCTGCGTCTGGGTTTAGTTTGTGTTTTTTGGTTTTTGGCCTTCGATCTTCCTATAGAGATATTTGTTGGTTTGGTTTTTAGATGTGGTCTTTTGGTTTAACATGCATGGTTTAATGTTTTCTTGTTTCATTAGTTCTATAAATCTGTACATGCATGGGTTCTAGCCTCTGCACATGCACGAGTTTTGGGTTCTAAACATGCATGGGTTTTGTTGCTTTGTATATATGTTGTCTGTTCTGTTTTGATTTGTGCATACATGTTTCAATGGTTTAATTCGAGTATATTGGTTGGGCATCCCCTTTTGTGAGGCTATTGGTGTCAAAGGAGGTTTCTAAAAGACCTCATGAACTGGTTTAACAATGCCACGTACAAGGATTAAATCATTGATTTTCTGTTGCTTTGTATATATGTTGTCTGTTCTGTTTTGATTTGTACATACATGTTTCAATGGTTTAATCCGAGTATATTGGCTGGACATCCCGTTTTACGATGCTATTGGTGTCAAAGGAGGTTTTTAAAGGACCTCATGAACTGGTTTAACAATACCACGTACAAGGATTAATTCATTAACTTTCTTTTACTTTGTATATATATTGTCCGTTCTGTTTGATTTGTACATACGTGTTTCAATGGTTTAATCCGAGTATATTGGCTGGAAATCTCGTTCTGTGAGGCTATTGGTGTCAAAGGAGGTTTTTAAAGGACCTCATGAACTGGTTTAACAATTCCACGTACAATGATTAAATCATTGACTTTTAATTGCTTTGTATATATGTTGTTTGTTCTGTTTTGATGTATGCATATACGTTTCAATGGTTTAATTTGGGTATATTGGCTGAACATCCCGTTCTACGAGGCTATTGGTGTCAAAAGAGGTTTCTAAAAGGCCTCATGAACTGGTTTAACAATGCCACGTACAAGGATTAAATCATTGACTTTCTATTGCTAACTTGCTTTGTATATATGTTGTTTGTTCTGTTTTGATTTGTACATACATGTTTCAATGGTTTAATCCGAGTATATTGGCTGGGCATCCAGTTCTATGAGGCTATTGGTGTCAAAGGAGGCTTCTAAAGGACTTCATGAACTGGTTTAACAATGACACATACAAGGACTAAATCATTGATTTTCTGTTGTTTTGTATACATGTTATCTGTTATATTTTGATTTGTACATACATGTTACAAGCACTTTTATTTGTTTTGTTTTTCTTTCTATATATATGTTCACTGTCCTTTTCAGTCTCTAACAACAAATAATAGTGTTTTCTTTTTTGTTTTTAGCACAACTATGTATGAATTTTCTTTTGAGTTGGACTATCCTGGTGAAAGAGGTAATTACTTAGTAATTTACTTGTTTTTTTGGTTTATATCGTTATATAATTTCTAACTAATCTTGTAACTTATTTTGTATTCTGTTGTGTAGCAGACCTACTAAGATGTCAAAATGAGTCAAATGACCAACAATCTGAAAGAGGTATATTCCTCTCATTTTTCTAAATTCATATTTTATATTTGTATTATTTTTGTCAATCATTAATACATGTTTGTTTGTTTGTTTGAAGAGGATGTAAATGATCAATTGTCTGAAGTAGTTCATAGCTCTAAGAGGATGATTACAATTGCAAATTCAGGGGACTTTAGGAGAAGAACTTCTCTTGTTTAGGATCATTATACCTTCATTAAGCTTCCTGAAGGTGTTTTTGCACAATGTAAGTATTGTAAAACCAAAAGCTATAAAGCAGATTCTTATGTTGATACATCTAACCCTAAAAGGCATACTAAAAAATGCCAATATTACAAAGATTTTCTTGTTACTAATCTCAATAGTAGTATGAAAAGTTATTTTGATCAAAAAAGATAGTGTGAATTATTTGCTGAGGCTACTTTCTGTTATGGTTATGCTCTGAGTGTGGTTTAGCATGAAAAACTTAGGGCTTTGCATCAGTATCTAAATCCTCATGTGAAGGATATTTCGAGGTATACTATTACTAAGCATTGCATGTTAAAGCATGAGAAGCATAAAAAAATTGCTACTTGATTCAATGCATTATGTTTCAAGTCGTATCTGTTTTATATGTGATGGATGGTCTGCTTGCACTTCACGTTCTTATTTTGCTCTGACTCCACATTATGTTGATAATATTTGGAAACTTCATTCTAAAATACTGAATTTTTGCCATTTCCCCCACCCCATAATGGTGAGTCTATTTATAAGTTTATGGAAAAAATGTTATGTGAGTGGGGTCTTAAAGAAAGCTTTTATCATAACTCTTGATAATGCTTATGCAAATGAGAGAATGGTTAAGAAACTCAAAGATGATTTGCATGCCATTTCTCCCCTTCCATGCAATGGCAAGTATTTTCATATAAGGTGTGCTACCCATATTTTGAACTTGATAGTTCAAAAAGGTCTAAAGGTAATTGACTCTTATGTTATTAAATTGCGTGAAATAGTTAAGTTTATTGATTCTTCTGATGCTAGACTTTGTAGCTTTGAATTGGCTGTTAAAGATTGTGGTTCTTCTTTTTTTGGTAAGTTGATATTGGATGTTCCTACTCGATGGAACTCTACTTACTCAATGCTTCGTAGGGCAATTGATGCTAAATTAGCTACTAACGTATTTGTTAATAGGGAAAATGACTTGGATATAATTATTGATGATGAGTGGGTGTAACCCCCTTGACCCGGTCTAATCGCAAGACCGAATCGAGCGAGTCACATGGGGAATATTGGAGTAAAACCCAAAAGTTTCATTTCAATAAACAACCTTTTTTTCCTTTTTAACTTTTCTAGCTGCAACTCAGTTAACCTAAGCGTGAGAGAAAGCAGCGAACAAAATCTCCACTCGATTGGGCGCCAAAACGAAATCTAAATGTCTCGTTACGCGAACTAGGGACAAAATTGTAAAACTATACAAAAATAGGGTCCTTTTACCAAATTGATACTACCTACATTTAGCTAATCAGGTTTCATGTTCTCATGAAAAATTTCAACTTGATTCGATCAACCAAACATTGCCAATTGCATTTACAAACATTTAGGGACTAAAACGTGAAGAACAGAAACTTCAGAAGATGCTTTTAACCAACTTTAACTAACAGGGTATCAATACGCTTAACCACGGTATCGATACGGTCCTTCGCATTTTCAAACCCAAAATTTCAGTAGCGTAAAACCGTATCGATGCAGTCTCGAGTATCGGTACACTTGGCCAATTTCTTCTTACATCATATCCATACGGTGCTCACGGTATCGATACCCCATGCCTATTTCAGCTATACGGTATCGATATGGTGGCCCAAGTGTCGATACGCCTGGGCTTATAATGTCAATTTTTGTTCGATAAACAATCCATAAACCACTTTTAAACCCCTATGCATGCTTCTAGAACATACCAAACATGTTTAAGGATCAATCCACATCATTTTGCAACAGAAACATCAACCATATACGCCATCATAGTCCAAATGAAATCTAGAGGCATGCACCCTAACATGGCATCCATAAAGACCAACAAAATGCAAACTAGTCAAAAACCAGCATATAAAGGCCATTTACAACTTATATAAGCACTATACATTGTGCCAAAACCATGGAGTTCACAATATATGCTCCCAAAGCCAAAAAGGTATTCTCCCATTGCCAAACTCATTACTATTGAAATGTAAAACCATACTTGAGGTATGAGCAATGCTCGGACTCCTTCGCTTGCTACCTTGCTGCCCAATCTCTCTACTTATTTGCATTGTTAGGAAAGAGAGCGTAAGCAATAAGCTTAGTGAGGGCTGCTAAAAGCAAAACCACTAAAAATGCGTTTCTAAAAACCATTTCTCAACAAATCATTTCTCATCATGCTCATAACAAGGCTCATGCTTTAAAACCCATTAAAGCAAAATCATTTATCTCATAACACATGTATCATGAAGGCTCATGCTTTAAACCAAAGAAAATCTGAATGCAAGCATTCAAGTGACCCGGATGGTTGCTTCCCCATCCCAATACACAAGGACCTTACTGCACTCTCCTTAAATAAACACATCGGATATACGGATACTCTTTGATGGAGCTTGCTGCTCTCTCCACCAATACTTATAGAGCTTGCTGCTCTCTCCATAAGGCGGATCTCATGGTGCTTGCTGCTCTCATTACAATATACTTCGGTACCCTCAACACAATAGTTGATCAGCTATTGCGAAGCCGAGGGCCACACGCACATGAGAATTTTGCTATATTTTTATAGTGCACTCTCATCCTATTGGTCGACCAATTATATCCGATTATAATAAGCATCATCACTTGCCAATATATTCTTTAAAACCTTGTTAACCTACTGTTTTCCAATGCAACAACACAAACCATAACATATCCCATTTAAAATCATAAATCAATGCATAGTATTTTCTCATCAAGATGTAACCTCTTGAAAACCATAAATCAATCTCATGGGATAACATGAATCATTTCTAAATTCATAAAAACATGCATAACAATAGGTAACAAATCCAACTTTAAATCATGAGCGTGAACAATTAAAAACCATGGGAAAAATCGAGAACTGAGAGCGAAACATTTCATACTTACTTCCAAGATTAGATTAGCGTTTCAAGCTTAATCTAAACCCCTAATATATTCCTTTCAAACCTTTGAAATGCTGCAAACCAGTGCCACTCACCAACTACACCTCG
The DNA here is from genome assembly GCA_019671005.1 of Hibiscus mutabilis. Classification (NCBI taxonomy): domain Eukaryota; kingdom Viridiplantae; phylum Streptophyta; class Magnoliopsida; order Malvales; family Malvaceae; genus Hibiscus; species Hibiscus mutabilis. The sequence goes on along the minus strand of CM033717.1, from coordinate 20,206,368 downwards.
CTCACCTTTCCGAAGCAATTTCAAGCTTCTGAAACGTCCACAAACCCTCTGAAGCTAACGAATCAACATCCCCTGCTAACTAATCTCCAGCCATTACCCAGCGAGATTAGCAACAAAACAAGATCAACATACATCCGAAAACACATCCTCAACACCCTATTATCAACAACCATCAATTAACCACATAAACAAGCCATAACCTCAAAGATATCAACATCAAAACTTAACACTCTACCTAGTTTCAGGATTCCATTGATAACATCAAAACTTAACACTCTACCTAGTTACGTAAAATGTGTTTTGGAAAATAAAGTGAGTAATTAATTCTCTCCACATGTTTTATTTAATTAAAACCATTTAAAAGTAAGCCATTATAAAGGAAAAGCCTTAATTAGACTCTTGGACAAAGCTCCTTAAAGATTCAAAGTTTTGATATTTTATGATTTAGTCACTAAAAACAGTTTTGCATATTTTACATTTTGGTCACTAGTTCAAAAATGTCAAACTCCCAAATCACCTTCTCCAAAATTGATTTCACTATAATCACATATATATTAAATAAGGATTATAAAATATTTTTCCATATTTTATTTTGATGAAAAACCATTTTTACCAAATTAATCTTGAAACTAGTCCTAACTGCTAAAACTGTTTTAACCGAACCTCAAGCCAATCCGGCTAACATCTAGGCCCAAATTCGGCGCGTTACAACTCTCCCCCACTTAAGAAATTTCGTCCTCAAAATTTACCTTGCAAGAAAAGATGAGGAAATTGTTTCTCCATGTTGGCTTTTCTTTCCCACGTGGCTTCCTCGACACCACGGTGCGTCCACAACACTTTGACCAACTCAATGGTTTTTCCGCGAAGCACTTTACTATCCACGTCCAATATTCTGACCGGATCTTCATCATATGTCAGATCCAGATTCAACTCAATCTCTTCTATAGGCATAACATACGACATATCCGATCTATATCTCCGAAGCATGGATACATGAAAAACGTCATGTATCTTCTCCAACTCAGGTGGCAACTTCAACCTATAAGCAACTGGACCAATTCGCTCCAATATCTCATATAGTCCAATGAACCTCAGGCTCAACTTGCCCTTCCGGCCAAATCTCATCACTTTCTTCCAAGGCGAAACTTTTAAGAACACTTTATCCCCAACCTCAAACTCTATCTCCTCACACTTCAAATTGATCTTTACTTTCTCCGTTGTTCCCTTAAGAATATCTGGTAAAGAAACCAACTTTTGCCCCGCTTCTGCCCAACACAGAGGCGTTCTACACTTTCTCCCATACAAGGCCTCATAAGGCGCCATTTGTATACTAGCCTGATAACTATTGTTATAGGCGAACTCCACCAACGGCAAACACTTCTCCCAAGAACCTTGGAACTCAATAACACAACAACGAAGCATATCCTCCAACACCTGAATAACTCGCTCAGACTGTCCATCCATTTGAGGATGATAAGATGTACTAAAACTTAACCGCATACCCAAGGCTCGATGCAAACATTCCCAAAACCTCGCGATAAACCTCGAATCCCTATCTAAAACTATGGACTTAGGCACATCATGCAAACACAAAACCTCAGTATATACAAATCCGCCAACCTATCCAAGGTATACATCGTATGCACGGGCACAAAATGTGCACACTTCGTCAATCGATCCACAATCACCCAAATAGAGTTCCTCTTTGACGGGGTCAAAGGCAAATCGGACACAAAATCCATGGTGATTCTTTCCCACTTCCATTCTGGTATTCTCAACGGTTGTAACAATCCGGATGGAAACTGATGTTCAACCTTCACTCTTTCGCAAATCTTATACCTATTTACAAACTCCGCCACATTCTTTTTTAGCCCAACCTAATAGTACTCATCTTTCAACCCACGATACATCTTAGTACTACCGGGATGCATGGCAAAAGGACTACTATGTGCCTCCAACAAGATAGCGTGCCTCAACTCAACATCTTCTGGCACAACTATCCGATCTTTGAAGCACAAAACACCATCATCATTAAAACAAAAATCCATTGGATTACCCTCCGCAATGTCCGTAACATGCGGTACCACCGAATCATCCAACAACTACTTCTCCTTGATCAACTGAATCAAGGAAGGTTTCACTTGCAAATTAGCCACTACCCACCATAACAGGATACACTCAACCGCGCAAACATGGATCTTAACTCTACAACCACCTTTCTACTCAACGCATCGGCCACCACATTGGCCTTTCCCGGATGATACTCTATTGAAAGATTGTAGTCCATAAGCAACTCCAGCCACCTTCGTTGCCTAAGGTTCAACTCTTTCTGTGACATCAAATATTTAAGGTTCTTATGGTCAGTATACACCACACATTTCTCCCCATAAAGATAGTCTCGCCAAATCTTCAACGCGAACACTACCGCAGCCAGCTCAATGTCGTGTGTGGGATAATTTCGCTCATGCACCTTCAACTGTCTTGACACATAAGCAACCACTCTACTCTCTTGCATCAACACACATCCTAATCTCATATAGGATGTATCGCTATAAATCACAAACTCCTTTCCTGACTCGGGTTGAATTAAGATTAGAGCCTGTGTCAAAGCCTCCTTCAACCTCTCAAAAGCTTGTTGCCTAGCCTTCTTCCACTTGAACTTAACATACTTTTGCAACAATTTTGTTAACGACGCAACAACCTTAGAAAAACCATCAACAAAGCGACGGTAATAACTCACCAGGCCCAAGAAACTACGTACCTCCGACACCGATTTAGGTTGTTTTCAACTGACAACCGCCTCAATTTTCTGCGGATCTACACGAATCCCTTCTGCTGATAGAACATGACCAAGAAACACCACTTCTTTGATCCAAAACTCACATTTACTCAACTTGGCATACAACTGTTTATCCAATAAGGTTTGTAACACAATTCACAAATGTCTATCATGATCCTCTTCAGTACGTGAATACACAAGGATATCATCGATAAATACAACCACAAACTGATCCAAAAATTCATGGAATACCCGATTCATCATGTCCATGAAAGTAGCAGGCACATTCGTCAACCCAAACGGCATTACCAAGAGCTCATAATGGTTGTAACGGGTACGAAACGCTATCTTCAGCACATCTTTTTCCTTCACCTTCAACTGGTAATATCCCGATCTCAAATTGATCTTAGAAAACACCATAGCACTACGAAACTGATCAAATAGATCGTCAATTCGCAGTAAGGGATACTTATTCTTTATCGCCAACTTATTCAGTTGCCGATAATCGATGCACATTCTCATAGTGCCATCTTTATTCTTCACAAACAACACCGGAGCACCCTAAGGTGACATACTAGGCCGAATGAACCCACGGTCTAGCAACTCCTGAAGTTGTGTCTTTAACTCCTTCAACTCCTTGGATGCCATGCGATACGGAGCAATAGACACCGGAGCCATATCTGCGTACGTCTCGATACAAAACTCTACCTCCTTATCCGGTGGCAAACCAGGGAACTCTTCCGAAAACACTCCTAGATAATCACAAACTGTCCGGATATCCTGGGGATGTGCCTCCTTCATATTTGGATTCATGACATACGCCAAGTATGCCTGACATCCTCCTTTCATCAACATTTGGGCCTTCATCGCTGAAGCAACATTGGATAAAAACTTAACATTCTTACCCACCACCACCACTTCATAATCATTAGCAAGCTTCAACGAAAAATGCTTACTTTCACAATCTACTACAACCCTATGCTCAGTCAACCAATCCATCCCAAGAATCACATCAAAGCCATAAAAAGGTAACTCCATCATATCAACGACAAACACATAACCTTGAACCATCAACGGACACCTTCTATACAACTTTTTAACTATGACTGTCTCACCAAAGGAACTTGTCACTTGCATACACACATCAAGATATTCAACTGGTATATCAGGCAACTGTGCATGCTCGTCCAAGATGTAAGAATGCGTGGAACCAGAATCAATCAAAGAAAGTAATGATAAGGATTGCAAAGTAAAGGTACCTGCGATCACATCCGTGTCATTCCTTCCCTCGCGGTGTGCATACACCCTAGCCGGTCCACCTTCTTTGGGCTGAACCGCCACAACATGAGCCACATTTCTCTGACCTTCCTCCCTACACTAAAAATTACCCAGTCGCGCCCACGACGCCTCTAAGGCTCAACAGCGCGCACCGATGCCTGTCTCATAATCCGAGAGCAATCACGCCTCATATGACCTTGCAAACCACAATTCCAGCAATTCTTAGAAATACCCCAACATTCTCCAACATGACGCCTACCACAACAACCACACTAAGGTTCTCGAACACCAACATTCTGGCCTTGCAGACCATAACATGTATTACCACCTCCAATACGCCTCTGATCCGAAAAAATCTCCCTTCTCGCTGCCTCTTACCACAATCTCTACCACTACCAAAATCAGCAACTCTCTTTCCGGTACTAGAATTCCCTGGGTGAGAGACCGAACCTAAACTTTGTTCAATGTCCTTGGCACGACTGACCAAGACATCAAAATCTGAATGCTCAGAAGCTAGCATATATGTCGTCACTTCCTTTACCAAGCTATAACAGAAACGATCACATATCTTTTGCTCATTGGGAACCAGTTCAGGATCGTACTGGCTTAACCGAACAAACTAAACCCCGTACTCAGAAACAGACATATTGCCTTGAATCAACACCATGAACTCACACTTCTTTTCATCTTGATAACGAACACCCAAATATTTCTTTCGGAAAGCAACTCTGAAGAACTCCCATGTCACATTCTCGGGTGCCATCCCCACAATAGTGGTAGTCCACCACGAATAAGCATTACCCTGGAGCAAAGATACCATACAACCCATCTTACGCTCATCTGTGCACTCTATCTGACCAAGAATCCTCTGGGTACTCACAAACCATGCCTCAGAACCCTCCGGAGACAAACCTCTAAACTCAGTACCACCCAAACTGCGTAAATGTTTCAAAGATAAACCAAGGTTAGCCGTAGGCTGTGGCACATCAGCATGCATACCCGTTACTACAGCCTGAAAAGCTTCCGTGATAGCCTGAACCAACTGTGTTGCATCACCCATAACCTGCCCCTAAGCTCCTTGAGGTCTAGCACCTCCCGCACCAGCTCCAGCTCCTTCATCACCATGTGGAGGAGGAGGTGGGGGCGGTATAACATCCTCATTATGCTCATCTTCTATCATATTACGTATATTTCATACAAGCTCTCATCTCGGTCCCAAAATGAAATAATATGAATCTCTAGCATATAAAAAACACCAATAAAAATAGTCAAGCCAACAAGTAGCAAGGATCAAAGATGCTCAAATCTGAAAACAATCTATTTACATCAATAGTAATAATGGCAATGGGTACCCCAATCTCACCCCAAATCATCATTTAACATATCAATAACATGTTATCAAACATCGTGCATAGCAAACATCATGGAATCAACCATCTTATCTCCCAAAGTTTTTGTAAACATGGCTCTAATACCAACAAATGTAACCCCATTGACCGGTCTAATCGCAAGACCGAATCGAGCGAGTCACACGGGGAATATTGGAGTAAAACCCAAAAGTTTCACTTCAATAAACAACCCTTTTTCCTTTTTAACTTTTCTAGATGCAACTTAGTTAACCTACACGTGAGAGAAAGCAGCAGACAAAATCTCCACTCGATCGGGCGCCAAAACGACATCTGAATGTCCCATTACGTGAACTAGGGACCAAATTGTAAAACTATACAAAAATAGGGTCCTTTTACCAAATTGATATTACCTACATTTAGTTAATTAGGTTTCATTCTCTCATGCAAAATTTCAACTTGATTCGATCAACCAAACATCGCCAGTTGCATTTACAAACATTCAGGGACTAAAACGTGAAGAACAAAAACTTCAGAAGATGCTTTTAACCAACTTTAACTAACAGGGTATCGATACGCTTAACCACGGTACCGATACGGTCCTTTGTATTTTCAAACCCAAAATTCCAGTAGCGTAAAACTATATCGATATGGTCTCGAGTATTGATACACTTGGCCAATTTCTTCTTACACCGTATCGATACGGTGCTCACGGTATTGATACCCCATGCCTATTTCAGCTATACAGTATCGATATAGTGACCTAAATATCGATACGCTTGGGCCTGTAATGTCACTTTTTGTTCGATAAACAATCCATAAACCACTTTTAAACCCCTAGACATGCTCCTAGCACATAACAAACATGTTTAAGGATCAATCCACATCATTTTGCAACAGAAACATCAACCATATACGCCATCATAGTTCAAATGAAATCTAGAGGCATGCACCCTAACAAGGCAACCATAAAGACCTCTAAAATGCAAACCAGTAAAAAACCAGCATATAAAGGCCATTTACAACTCATATAGTCACAATACAATTGTGCCAAAACCAGGGAGTTCACAATATACGCTCCCAAAGCCAAAAGGTATTCTCCCATTGCCAAACTTATTACTATTGAAATGTAAAACCATACTTGAGGTATGAGCAACGCTTGGACTCCTTCGCTTGCTACCTTGCTGTCCGATCTCTCTACTTATCTGCATTGTTAGGAAATAGAGCGTAAGTAATAAGCTTAGTGAGGGCTGCTCAAAAATAAAACCACTAACAATGCGTTTCTAAAAACCATTTCTTAACAAATCATTTCTTATCATGCTCATAACAAGGCTCATGCTTTAAAACCCATTAAAGTAAAATCATTTATCTCATAACACATGTATCATGAAGGCTCATGCTTTAAACTAATGCAAATCTCAATGTAAGCTTCATATGCTTAAGCTTTCCACACATCTCAAGATATAATCTCGTGTATAAATATCATATAAAATTTCATTTCAAACCATGATACATGTAAACTCATCTATTGGCATTCAAGTGACCCAGATGGTTGCTTCGCCATCCCAATACTCAAGGAGCTTGTTGTACTCTCCTTAAATAAACACATCGGATATGCGAATACTCTTTGATGGAGCTTGCTACTCTCTCCACCAATACTTATGGAGCTTGCTGCTCTCTCCATAAGGCGGATCTCATGGTGCTTGCTGCTCTCACGACAATATACTTCGGTACCCTCAACACAATAGTTGATCAACTATTGTAGAGCCGAAGGCCACACGCACATGCGAATTTTGCTACATTTTTATAGTGCACTCTTATCCTATTGGTCGACCAATTATATCTGATTATAATAAGCATCATCACTTGCCAATATATTCTTTAAAACCATGTTAACCGACTGTTTTCCAATGCATCAACACAAACCATAACATATCCCATTTAAAATCATAAATCAATGCATAGTATTTTCTCATCAATATGTAACCTCTTGAAAACCATAAATCAATCTCATAGGATAACATGAATCATTTCTCAATTCATAAAAACACGCATAGCAATAGGTAACAAATCCAACTTCAAATCATAAGCATGAACAATTAAAAACCATGGGAAAAACCGATAATCGAGAGCGAAACATTTCATACTTACTTCTGAGCTTAGATTAGCGTTTCAAGCTTAATCTAAACCCCCAAAATATTCCTTTCAAACCTTTGAAAAGCTGTAAACTAGTGCCACTCACCAACTACACCTTGCTTGCCTTGTCGAAGCAATTTCAAGCTTCGAAACGTCCACAAAATCCTCCAAAGCTAACGAATCAACATCCCCTATTTCTTACCAGAGTAAAATAGAGGATTAATGCAGTTCTTTGCATCAAAAACTCCAGCAGCACACAACAACACTTCCGCCTCAACATAAACAAGCTTTCGCCTAACGAAACAACCGAAAACATCGACGAAACCTTACTAACTAACCTCTAGCCATTACCCAGCGAGATTAGCAACAAAACAACATCAACATACTTCCAAAAACACATCCTTAAATCCCTATCATCAATAGCCATCAATTAACCACATAAATAAGCCATAACCTAAAAGATATCAACATCAAAACTTAACACTCTACCTAGTTTCAGGATTCCATTGATAAAATCACTTATTCAAAATTATTACCCATCTAAAATATCACAAGTCTCAATCATAAAACCCAGCATTAAAAAATCATAGCAAATCTTTACAAAATTCATCAATTAACATCATTTAAACCAATTTTCCATAATCATATTATCAAAACCCATTAGAAATCAATCATAAAAGATCAAAAACTTCGGAATTTTAGTAAAGAACCTTTCATTAGAGGAGAAGAATGAAACCTTACCTCTAATGATCACTTTCTCTTTTAATTGAGAAGATTTACATGAGAAAACAAATATAAAACAACAAATTTTTTTAAAAATACTTTAAGAAACCATTTGAGATTAAAAAGATAAATCAAATATGATGGTTGCCTCAAATCTTTGAAAGAAAATGAATGTTTGACTGGAGAGAATTTGAGAGAAAATGGAAGGGAGAAAAAGTAGTTACGTAAAATGTGTTTTGGAAAATAAAGTGAGTAATTAATTCTCTCCACGTGTTTTATTTAATTAAAACCATTTAAAATTCAGCCAATCAGAAAGAAAAAGCCTTAATTAGACTCTTGGTCAAAGCTCCTTAAAGATTCAAAGTTTTGATCTTTTACGGTTTAGTCATTAAAAACAGTTTTGCACATTTTACATTTTGGTTACTAGTCCAAAAATGTCAAACTCCCAAATCACCTTCTCCATAATCGATTTCACTATAATCACATATATATTAAATAAGGATTATAAAATATTTTTCCATATTTTATTTTGATGAAAAACCATTTTTTACCAAATTAATCCCGAAACTAGTCATAACCGCTAAAATCGGTTCAACCGAACCCTCAAGCCAATCCGGCTAACATCTGGGCCCAAATTCGGAGCGTTACAGTGGGAAACTGCTCAATTAATCTGTGATTTCCTTGATCCATTTTTTGAAATTACTACTCTGTTCTTGGGATCTAAGTATCTCACTTCTAACTTGTACTTGGCTAATGTTGTTGCCATTGAGAAGTTGTTGTGTGATGCTCACAGTGATCCTTGTGAGGGAATTTCTACAATGGCAGGACCCATGCTTGAATTATATGAGAAATATTGGTCTGATCACTTAAAGATTCTCTCATTTGTTGTTTTGCTTGATCCTCGATATAAATTACAACTTTTGAAAGAGTTGTACAGTGTCCTTTATGTTGAGGATGAGGTTGATAGGAGGGTAAGTGTTGTTTACAATGAGTTCTTAATTTATATATATATTATTCAAAATCTGTACTTTGTTCTTCTTCTAATTCTTCTGTCCAAAGTAACTCATCTCAAACTACAAATGTGTCAAGTTCCACTCGGCCTCAAACATTTAAAAAAATCCAATCTATTTCAAGTATGTTTTTATTTTCATAAAGTTCACTTAATTTTCTATATTTACAATTTATTAATTTTTTGTTGCAAATTACAGTTTATTAATTAACTCTTTATTTTGTTTCATGTTAGAACTTTGATTCTAATTTAGCTGCTTTTAGGAGTGGAAAATCTGATGTTGACTCCTACATGAATTTGCCCTTTCTTCCTCGTACTGAAGATTATGATATTTTAGAGTATTGGAAAGCACAAACTATTTATTTTTCTGTACTTCCACACATGGCGAGAGATGTTTTAGCCATTCCAATCACTTTTGTTGCTGCCGAATCTTCATTTATCATAGGGGTCGGATTTTGAACAAATTGAGGGCTAAACTCTTGCCTAAAAATATTGAGATATTTGTAACAACCCGTAATTGGTTGTATGGTTTTGAACCCGAGGAAAGGGATGAAGATTATCTTACTATGGTGAAAGATTCTTCAATCTCTAATCTTGGTGAAGATTCACTTCCCGTTTAAGGTAAAACATTTAAATTAGTTTTTTAATTTTTAATGTTTATTAATTTCTCAAAACGGTTTGTGATTATGTTTTCTTTTGTAGGGTTCTTTCACAACAAGAAAACACATTAATGCTTAGGGGTCAGTTAAGTTATGAATTGTGATGTAAAACATGTATTCTTCTTTTTTATTCTCTAAATTTAAGTATGTTAATTTAAACTGCATGTTTTAAGCTATTTTATGGACTGGATTTATTAATGCCTATGGACTGAATTTATATGGGCTGAATTTAAGCTGTCAATTTTATCCTATATATGTGGGTTGTTTCTATTAATGTTTATGGACTTAATTTATATGGACTAAATGTAAGCTGTTTGTTTCATCCAAATTCTTATTTTTTTTATGTTTTCTTCTTTTGCTTAACTTTATATGGACTGAATTTAAGCTACCTGTTTCGATTAATGTTTCTATTCATTTGCTTATGGTATAAGTTAACTTTATATGTTAATACTTATACCATAGTTAACTTTGTACTGAATTTAAGTTGTTTTATCCTTTATCTATGGACTATTTCTTCTAGATGAATAATGGTCATTGTTTTATTCATTTTTACGGACATAACTTTTTGTTAATATGGGTTACTGACTTAATGTTGCTGTTGTTGCTGATTGCTCCCTGCTGCTGGTTGTTGTTTGTTGGTTGACTTATAGTTCTTTTTTTTCTTATTTAAGTAGTTACCCTTGGTTGGGAAGTTACCCATAACTTAACCATGATGGTAGCATTTAGATCTTTTGAGAGCTCGATGAGGAAATTTCTAGTAGCAAAGTTGAACATTTAGCCTCGTAAAACTCTTGATATGAGATCTGAGAGCTTAAATTTTCACACAACAAAACTTTAAGTTGTAATCAATTCAGTATTATCTTGTTTCCTAATTTCAGTTGTGCATTTGTAAGTTTGTAAACTTGTAAGTTTACTAAGTTGTAATACATTTTTAAGTTTTAATAAACATCTGTTTTATTCATTTCTAAGTTTACTTACATTTGGTTCTTATCAAATCAAGTAATCAACAAAGAGTTTCCAATCTTCCCCAATAAACTTTGGTGAAGTTAATAAGAAAAAAAGACATTCATTAAGTTATGGTGTTCTTTACCCAAAAGATAATTAAAATAGCTATTTTTTATGTGTAAAAATAGAAGCATAATATAACATGTCATTAAAAATGAATTTAAAGATGTGAATTCTTATTAACTTGACAAATAATTTATATTGAATGAGTTAGTAGTTAGTACTAAGCATATTTAATTATTACTAAATATTAAATTATTTAACTAAATTTCAAACTTAGTAGTGTCAATTGTCAAATGAATATCTAAATCTAATCTTTCTTTTTTTATATATTTTTAATTGATTATATATGTATATATAACAGAAAGATTATTTAACACTTTAAATTGATTACAAAAATTAATAGTTTACATTTATCAACACTTAATACTTTACATTTATCAACACTTTAGATTCATCAAATCATAGACTTCATCAATTACATGTCATGTAAATATGAAGACAAGTCAATATCAGGTCAGGTTAACAACAGGTCGAGTTCAAAATAGGTCAGGTTCAAAACATGTCGGGTTCAAAACAGGTCAGGTAAAATCGGATCTCAAGTCGATTCAGTCGGGTAATATTGGTTATCTGCCAGGTCAGTCTCGGGTTCGGGTTCATTTCAGTCGAGTCCAGGTCGGGTTTCGAGTCTATAGTAACAAGTTCAATTCGAGTTTGGGTCGTTCTTGGTAGGATGCAGGTCGGGTTCGGTTACTACAGTAACATATCCAACTCGGGTTCGGGTTAACAACAGTCGGTTACAGATTGGTTTTGGGTCATCGCATCCTCAGGTCAAACCAGGTTCTGACTCGAGCAGGTTTTAGTCGGGTTTTCAGGTCGGGTCAGCTTTTTACATCCCTATCCATATTCGCGGCATATTACCAACCCAAACCGAGTTAGGCACCCAAGATTGGATAAAAATCCTTTGCCCCTTTTTATGCCCCAACACTAAAAAACATTAAAAATTAAATTCTAAGCCATAACGCTAAATTCTAAATCCTAAACCCTACAAAATACACCATACCCTAAATTCCTTAAACTCTAACCATAAACTCTAAACCCTAAACCTAATTTTTAATGTGAGGCATAAAGAGAGGCACCAAAAAGGAGAAGAAGATTTCAATCCCCCAAGATTGCTTATTCACCCCGTATTTCGAGCAAATTATTTGTCGCCATAATGCCTCATTTTCCGTCGCATACCTACAGCCCCACTTAGCTAAAAGGGCTCAATTTTTTTGCCTTAATGTTAATAACCCCTGCACCACCTTTGGTCTTCAGAAGAAAAACTCTTCCCCAATTAACTCGGGCCACCTTCTTCCTACCTTTCCAAAGCCCCCAAATGAAAGCTTCTCCTAATTGAATCTATCTTTGATAAATTGATTTTGGCACTTCAAACAATGACATGTAATACATTAGGAGTGCATACAGAACTGAGTTAACCAGAACCACTCTCCCGGGAAAGAACAAAATTCTACTCTTCCACCCTGCTAACTTTGACTGTCACCTCTCCACAATTGGATCCCAAGTTCGGACTTTCCTTGGATCTGGTAGGGAATGCCCAAATAACTGAATGGTAGGTTACTTAATTTGCAGCCACGCACTTGAGTTAAATCTGCCATTAACTTCATTTCCACCCGAACACCCACTACAAAAAACTTCTTGTAGTTAATACTTAAACCAGAGCAAACCTCGAAGCACCTCAAAATGCGTTTCATGTTTAACATTTGCTCAATATTGGGTCTGCAGAATAGAATTGTGTCATCGACAAACTAAAGGTGGGACAGAGATTTGTTTAGGACCACATCCTGAATACCTTCGATCGAACCGCTCACTTATGCCTTATTAAGCAATAAGTGAAGTGCTTCCGTAACTAAAATAAACAAAAATAGTGATAAGGGATCACACTGTCTAAGCCGCTTCCGCATTCTAAGCTCGTTCATAAGGGACTCATTCAGCAGAACATACACGTATACAGTCGATATACACTCTCATATCCATCCTCTCCATTTCACGCCAAAACCTATTTTATACAAAACCATGTCCAGAAATTCCCATCTAACACAATCGTACGCTTTCGAGAAACTTAGTTTGATCACCACCCCTCTTCCATCTCTATCATGTTGCAACGAATGAATGATTTCATTTGCTAAAAGGAGCCGTCAAGAATTTGCCCACCTTTCAGAAATGCACAATGCGTCTCACTTACTAATTTTTCCAACACCGCCTTAAGTATCATGGACAACACCTTCACTGTAATTTTATTTATTGACCCCGACAGGCTAATTAGCCTATAACCAGTTATATCTGAAGGGCTACTGGTTTTCATCAGAATTATAACTAAAATAGAAGTATTGATATTCTGATGAAACTTGCCATTGTTAAAAAAAAAGTCTTCCATTACCAAGAAAAAGTCACCTTTAATCAACTTCCAACATTTTTTTTTGAAGAAAAATAGATTGAATCTATCAGGTTCTAGGGCTTTGGATTCAACACAGCTCCACACGACTTTCCTAATTTTTCCGATGTGAACATCATCTCCAATGCACATGATTCCAAAGATGTATCACATTAGTTATTTTATCAAAGGGCATATTTACATTATACATTTTAAAAGTACATAAAATACGTTGGACATTTTAACAAAATCCAAGTATTATATTGAATATTTTAAAAGTACACGTACTATATTAGACATTTTAATAAACCCACAACTTTTACAATTTTTGAATTTCACTTTTACAGTTTATTAATATTTTGGAACAACATACTTTAAAACCGACGTGATCAGATGATGAACTTAAGGAGATTAAAAAGAGGAAGGTGAAGGGTTTTAAATTATATTTATGGTGTTAAAGACATTTTTTGGTGCAATAAATATTAAAATTTTAGGGTTTTAAACATAAGAAGACCTGATTTTATTTATTTAATTTATGAAATTCTTTAAATTATATATATTTAAAAAACTCCACAGTTTTAGTTTTTTTCAATCCAACCCTAAAGTTTTTAAAATATGATTAATCACATGCATCCCTCACCCAAGCGTAGCGTAGCTCACCGTTCGGCATCCCCCACCCTCTAGTTGCCAGTCAAAAGCCCAATTGACCTTTTTTCTTTATTGTTGGATGTTTATCGACGGAGCAATTGACGGTTCATTCGTCAGTTTTCGATGATGGGATTTTCAGTCGTGAGGGGTTCGACGAAGGCAATTGTCATATCCCGAAAACCAGCCTAGTCAAAATTAGTTTCCGGTGATCGGAAATTTTGAATCCGGTGTACCCAAGTGATGTAAATATTCAATCTATGTACCCCTTTTTGTTAGTAAAGAAGCTATGTGGACTTGATATGATCAATTGGATCCCTTGTAAGAAGTTTGAAGCTGAAAATGTGAAATATGAGTCAGGCGTATCGATACGGTGAGACCAATATCGGTAAGGCCTAACTGTCCATAACTAACTTACCAGATTTGGCCTAGCCGTATCGATAAGGTCATAAGGTGTACCGATACGGGTCATTGCAGAAATCTATTTTGGTGACTAAACTGAAAAAATTGAAACTTGGGGGTTGACTTACCTCCTTGCTTGCCACCCCTCACGTGAAAGTGGTCAGAAAGGATGGCAATTAGTCATCAAATGTCTCCAACTTGCGTGATAGCTTGAAAATATGAAAAATAATTATTTAAGCTTTCCTTGTTTGAGGGAAAGCCTCCTATTGGATATGAGGGAGGTGGGAATTGACCAAAAGGATTTAGGATGGTTTAAATGACTAAGGAAGTCTCCAACCTTGTTTTTGGAATCTCCCGAAACCAAAACCTCACCTTTGTCTTAAAAGAATGCTCACACCACCATTGTCATCTTCAACCTCAAGTTAAGCAAGCACATCGATACAATCTTCATCCATTGTTCGATTTCAATACGTCGTTTGAAAGCTCATAACTCGGTAAGTAAAACCCCTAAGTTAATTCGATGATTTCATCATTCTTCAAGGTTTAAATTTTAAGATTAGGTTTTGAACGTTCAATGGAAGCCCATGGATTAAGAAGTTAATTCCATTATTTCGATGTTGTCTACAAGCATCGGTAAGCTTTAAAAATGTTTTCGGATCCTTAGTTTAAATTCTAAAGCAAACTCTAATTTTGTGCTTACTCAAGAAGTGGAGAAGGATCCCTCGTCATCTCCAACGAAAGCTAGGTATCAAGGAGTCGTAATCCGAGAACCTTGAAAGCTTTAGAGTCAAGGTGAGTGTAGCTGTGTCAAAGGATAGGCAAAGTGTCATTCCGTTGCATTCGTTTTGTGTTACAATTTGCATTTCGTTTAAGGGCTCAAGTAGAGAAAGCGTAAGTGGGTGCTAATGGTAAGCATGGTAAGTTCTCAACGATATGGTATGTTGTAAAGTTCGTATATGACATTTGAAACATGTTATGTGTAAATTTTGATATGTATATGCTATGATATAATATGTGAAGTTGAGGCTCAATTTGTGATCCGATATGATATGGCCTACGGGCACAAAGGTAAGAACTATGATGATATGTGTAATCCTTGGACACTTGTAGACATTGGATACAATTCGCATGCCATAGGGTCATTCGAGCTCACTAAGTAAGGGATTGGACTACGATCCAGGGCTATGGCCTATTTATGGTGAGATAAGGTTGGTTTGTGTGAGGGGTATGTTTTTCGAAGCTACGACTCAAGGCTATGGCCTACTTTTGATATGATTTGGTGTACATAGGAATCCGCGTATCCATTGGTTACCATGTCCAAGGGAAATGATATGTTTATATGATTTATAATTGCTATGTGGAATCATGACTATTGGCTTTGAATATGTTTTATTGTGATTGATGCTATGTAAAATGTCACCCAAGCATACCTATATGTTATTCATGCATTTGATAAACTTGTTGTGTATTTTTTATAACTACCTCACTAGGCTATGTAAGCCTAACATTCGTGTGTCTCATGCATTTCAGGACCTTGAAGTATTTCGGACTCCGATCGTGTAGTTGTTGTTGCAAGTCACTTCCACCAATCATATGAATGCTTAACTTTTGCTTTGAACTCCTAGTAAGGTGGCATATGACTCAAACATGTCATGTTTGCATATTTTTGTATGTGTGTAATAGCCTAATAGTTCCTAGGTGTTGAATGTGAAAGTTGGTATGTTTTGAATTGGTAAAACTAGTTAAAATGAGCTTAAAGGCACCAAAAGTTAAAATCCTAGTAAATGAATTCGAAATGCCCTAAAACTTTGTATGCTATTAGAATTATGGATTAATAAGTTCTTGGTAAAATTTCATGGCATTTGGACATTGTTCAACATGTTAATTTGAATAAAAACCAGATAAAATCTATCATTACAAGACAAGCGTATCAATACGGGTCAAGCTGTATCGATACAACATTGCATATTTGAACCTAGGAAAATAGAGCGTACCGATACGAGTCAAGCTGTATCAATACGGACCTTGGCAGTGAGGTCTAGAAAATTAATTGCATCAGTACAGCCTTGGGTGTACCGAAACAAGTCAACCCTAGTCAACGCGTATCGATACAAGCTTAGATGTATCAGTACAAACTTGTTATCCTTGAATCTAAAACTTGTCAAATTCGACTTAGTGTACCGATACGGGCTTAAATGTATCGGTACGGTGTCAGTTAATTCCGTTAAAAGACTTAAACTACAGTTTTGAATAGTTTACAGATTGGCCACTAATCCTTAAATAGTCTAATTGGATAAGTAAACGACCTCTGTTAATAACGAAACTACACAGGTTAATAATTGGTAAGTTTAATTGTAGGCTTGGAAAAGAGAATTATGATAAAGACCCCTATTTTGTAAATTTTCAATTTAGTCCCTAAGTTTGAAATAGGTTAAAATTGACCCCAAACTGAATAAGCTATTAATAAGTTAGTTTGATAAGTCTTAAAAGAGACTAATATGACATTCCAAACTGGATTTCGAACCTGGTTAAACTTCCAATCTCCAAATCAGTTTCTGATAACACTTTCCAACTCGGTTCTCTACCAGGCTAGAAGGGGGTGCTACATTTGTGGTATCAGAGCCTAGGTTTAGTCGGTTCTAGGACTAAACTGAAGTCTGTTATGAGTCTACATCTGCATATGCCCCTTAGGAGTTTATTTGTATATGTTATCTGTGACTTGCAACTTACACGATTAAATCATTTATGTATGATTGGATCTGAAAATGTCCGCACCTACTGATAGACCCATAAATGAACCGCACCCTAGCTCCTCCTCGACACAAGGGAACAATCTAAGGGTAGAAGTAAGGCCTGAGCAAGTGGGGCAGAATGACCTACCTCATCCTCCTCCGATGCCTCCCGCTCAGTATAAGTACCTAATGTCGATGGTCGACATGATTAAGCAAGTGGTCGTGTCTCTCAAGCAAGAACCACCCCTTCAGCCTGCTGAAGCACCATCATTTGTTTCGAAAGCTCCTATTGACTAGCTCCGTCAGTATCCAGTTTACACCTTCACTGCCAGGACCTGGATAATCTTGAGATAGTAGAGTACTGGCTAGAAAATACTCTCAAAGTTCTGAATAAGCAGATGAAGAGTGAGCTCTGGCATTGATTTTTGAGGAAGCTCAGAGTTGGTATGACACTGTGACACTCACCGTACTCGAGCATAAAGTTACATGGGACTTCTTCCTTCAGGAGTTTCGTAAGAAATACATCAATGAGTACTACATTGCTGAAAGACGTAAGAAGTTCCTCCACCCAAGACAAAGAGGAAGGCCTGTGGAATAATATATCCATGATTTCTGTAAGTATGCGAGGTATGGTGCTGAGATCATACGTACGTAAAAGGAGAAATACAGAATGTTCATTGATGGCCTCTATGATGAACTACATCCTCTCTTCACTACCTTGGATATAGAGGATTTCCAAACCTTAGTCAACCTAGCCATTGCTACTGAAGCCTCCTAGAAGGCCTATGAAAGAAGAAAGAGGAACCAATCCCAAAATGATAAAAGCTTTCGAGATGATTCTAGACCTCATGTGCCTTAAAACAAAGGTAGACAGTGGGACCAGAAGTCTGCCACCTTCCAACAACTACCAAGATCAGGATATGTGCCACAATCTCAATCTTTGGGAACATTTGTTGCTCTTACAACTTCTGTTGGTAGTACAGGGGGTATGGGAGAGGTTCACAGATTCCCTTATATAATTTTTGTTAGAAGAGGCACCCCGGACAATGTCATAGATAGTCAGGACCATGTTACCTCTGTGGTGAATTTGGTAACTTCATCAGGTAGTGCCC